>ML809382.1:80757-98169 GCA_009831015.1 Picea engelmannii
AGGGGGCAACCTCCTTTTACCCCACTTAAATGTTCAAGTACAAGATGATTCAAAATGAAAATGTCTCCTTGGTATATATAGGAGACTAGGAGGTATAATTACAAATAATGGCTTAAAGCCGACATAGTTAAAATAAAATTACTAATCTAAATTACAACTAATGGCCTAAAGCCGACATAAATAAAATAGCATTACTAATCTAATATGCCCCAGTTAAGGGGTAATGAGCCAATATTAGGGCTTAACAAAGGACATGAAATATTCCTCTGTTCCTGGTTCAAGCTTGGTCAAGGAGGTGAAATATCCCTCCCTCACCATTCTAATCCAGTCACAGGTATTCAAAAAATAACACTTGGAGTTGGTGCACAGATCTGAAGGGTTTCTAGTAGTAGGGCACATCCTTGGAAGAGAAAAGGTTCGATCTACTTGGAGGAGTCTAGATCTGCAGTTTTACACCATTGGAGGTTCATCTCTAGGGTCATAGTGCCCTTTTTCAATATTAACACAAAGGATATCTACCTTGGATTATTTTATTTGGCTCAGAATGAATTTTTGAAGGAGGGCGCAACTCCCATTGAGGATACTCACAGATTTGAGGGAAACCTTGAGGGTTTTCACTCCAACTTGCTTCATTCCTACTCTAGAGTCCCTAATATACAGTTTGAGGGTGTTTTGGTATCATTTGGAGGTCATCTACTAGGAGGCGGAAATATTAAGCATTTCTAGCCATTCAGGGTTGTACCAGTTCCAGATCCAGATTTCTAAGGTCGTACCATCTCCAGATCCAACCATTTAGGGCCGTACCAGTAGGGATTTGAAGGAATCTATTCAAGAAGGGAAATAAATTGATCTTATAATCAACTATATTCAGTGGAGGAAGACCTAGGGTCTCTATATCTTCTATATTGTACCGGATTTGCAGATCTATGTATGAAGATCATTTATTCAATCCAAATAAAGGTCAGATCTGAAGCTTGTTATCTCTACTTATGTGTTTACTTCATTATCATGTGTTCCATACTTGTTGTGATGTCATCTATGCAATAAATGCAACAAAAATACTTCAACACATCTTTCTGTAACAATAATCTTCAAAACAAAACATCAAACATCAAACATCAAACATAAACCCCAGTTCTTGGCCAAAAATTGGTTGGGAACATTACAGTGGTATCAAAGAGAATTTCCTTCGCCAGCCTGTGCAAAGTAACAAGATGAGTAGAATAGGAGGTCGTGGGGGCCAACCCATGACATGTAATCTACAAGAGGAAGAATAGGAAGGCAGCATGGGAGAGACACATGAGACATAAAACACTACATATGAAGAGACTGAACTTCTGGCAGATAAAGTAGCCCATAAAATGAAAGAGGTACTTCAAAGAAATCAAGAAAGCATGCAACATACTCTGGCCAAAATTCAAAACCACTTATCGTTGGGATAGTCTGAGCTCCACTTATCTCTTACCAATTTTCAAAGGGGACAAGATAGAATGATAACAATGTTGGAAGAACTAAATAAACATCAGGGAATCCTTTCTCAGTTTTTGATGGAGCAGAGGCATAGAAAAGACCCACCCTTGTATGGTGGAAATCATGAATCTAGTTGATCTCATGGAGGCAATGGGAATCATGAAGAATCTATACACATAGGTCAAACATAGGAGAATCTCTCCAATGAGGGAGAGTCGATTCCTTCTCATACACTCAAGAGAACCACCCCTAGGCCATACATGCCTACCTTCCTCAGCACACAGAGAAGGGAAGCTAATGCCTCAGATTTAGAAAGCTTGGGAGAAGAATGGGAAACAATAGAGAGGGAATACAATACCATGAGCACAAGATTTAGGAGACATGTCTCTATGGGAGAGTACTTCCACTTGAAGATGAAAAGAAGATCCAAGGAGTGTTACAAAGGTATGAGTGAACTTGGACGAAAAGATGGGAAAATGGAGCCACCCACTTTTGATGGATCAGATCACCTTCTGATTACGACATGGGTACAAAATATGGATGCCTACCTTCAACTAAACCCTATGGAGGAAATGGAAGCTATCAAATATGCAACTGTGTATCTGATGGAAAAGGAACATGAATGGTGGTTTCATGGAATTACCACCTTGGGCCATGGACACATCACCTCTTACCAAGAATTCACTCAAAGGCTCATTGAAAGGTTTGATAAGGGAGACCCAGATCATCATTTTAGAGAGCTTACACAACTTAAACAGATAAGTTCAGCCGAGGACTTTATTGAAGAGTTTCAAAGAGTATCATTTATGGTTCCAGATGTGGCAGATTCAAGCTTACTTATGTTATTCATAGAAGGATTGACATAACTAGTGAAAGGATGGGTTAAGGATTTCAAGCCCATAACCTTACAAGATTCCATTGAATGCACTAGGGATATAGTGGGGCAACCAACAAAAACAGGTTGACACCTAAACCACCCATGGTTTAGAGAGGCTGTGACACTAGACCAGTGGATAGAGGAAAAGGGAAATTAGATGAAGCTATAAGAAGAGATCTAAGGAGTAATAAACTATGTTACACTTGCAGGGATCCATGGTAGTCAGGACATATATGTTTAAGCAAGGGGAAAATACACTATGTTGAGGTAGTATATGACAGTGAAGAGGAGGAAGATGATGAAGATGAGGGGGCTATCCATACTATGTAGGAAAACCTCAAAGAGGAAGAGGAATCATTACTGGATCATGAAACACCAGATAAAGGCCATAAAAAGATCACCATTGATTCTATGAGTGGGATACCAAAATTCAACACCTTCAGAATAAAAGGAGTGGTTCAGGGGCAAAGGGAAATTGTGTTGATATATGGAGGATCCTCCCACAACTTTATTGATATATCCATGGTAGAGAGGAGACATCTACCCACAATGGAATTTGAAGGATTCTTGGTTGAAGTAATTAGGATTGATGTACCATAGCTTATGATAGGTACATTCCACAAATGAACTTGACTCTAGGCCGATACACCTTAACACAAGATTTCTATGTGGTAAAAATTCCTGACACCAATACCATCTTAGGGGTGCAGTGGCTCAACACTTTGGGGCCTATCACAACCAACTATAAAACAATGGAGATGTCCTTCAACAAAAATGAAGGGAAGAGAATTACGCTTAAAGGAATGACATGGAATTCTCCTAGAATAGTGACAACGAAAAATATGCATGCCGTATTCAGGCGAGAGGAGATAACCTACGCAACTGAATGCTTTATTTTGGATACTAAAGGAGAGCCCCATAAACCATACCCTCCAGATATACAAAAAATTCTCCACAAGTAAAAAAGTGTCTTTGATCCTATTCCTCTAGGACAACCACCAGATAGAGGATTTGAGCACATCATAGAGTTGGAAGAAGGGGCCAAACCAATCATTACTACACCTTATAGGCACCCAAAGAAGCACAAAGACAAGATAGAGAGTGCAATCAAGGAATTGTTGGCTATGGGACATATTAGACCGAGTTCAAGTCCAGTCATATCATCATTTGTGTTGGTTAAGAAAAATGATCGAACAATGCGCATGTGCATTGACTACAGAGCATTGAACAAGAGGACTATTAAGAACATGTACCCTATTCCCCAGATTGATGAACTATTGGATGAACTTCATGGTGCAGTCTAATTTACTAAGATTGATATACAGTTGGGCTATCATCATATCAAAATGAGAGAATATGATGTACATAAAACTGTATTCAGATGTCACTTCGGCCACTATGAGTTTCTTGTGATTCCTTTCGGCCTCATTGACACCCCTGCCACTTTTCAGTCATGGATGAACCATGTGTTCAACAAGCAGCTGATAAAATATTTGCTTGTCTTTGTTGATGACTTACTGATCTATAACARGACATGGGAGGATCACTTACGACATGTAGATGAAATTTTGGGTATCATGGAGGAGCAATCTTTATATACTAAAGAGTCTAAGTGTGAGATTGGCATGAATGAGGTTATGAACTTAGGACAYATTATTGGGGCAAAGGGAGTRTAGGTTCATCAAGAAAAAATACAAGCTATCATCAATTGGCCTACCTCAAGGACACTCACAGAACTCAAAGGGTTCCTTGGAATTTGCAGCTACTATAGAAAGTTTGTCAAGGGATTCTCCCAAATTTGTGCCCCTCTGACAAGCTTAACCAAAGAAGGGGATTTCACTTGGATTTATGAAGCACATGTCACATTTGAGAAAATGAAGAAGGTCATGAGTACTTTCCCGGTACTTTCTCTACCTTATTTCTCTCAACCTTTCATATTAGAATTTGATGCATCAGGTGTAGGAGTAGGAGATGTCCTTATGCAAAATATGAATCCTATTGCCTATGTGAGCCGTAAGCTAAGAGGACCTGAATTTCTCTATACAATCTATGACAAGGAGATGTTGGCCATAATGCATGCCTTGTCCAAATTCCGACAGTACTTAGTTGGAGCAAAATTTGTAGTAAGAACTAATCACAACAACCTCAAGTACTTTTTATCCCAGAAGGATTTGAATGAGAGACAACAAAAGTGGGTAAGCAAGATTCAAGCTTACAAATTTGTTATTGAGTATGTCAAGGGTAAGAATAATGTAGTTGCAGATGCCTTATCAATAAGACCTTCATACTACTCTATGACATAAATATCAGTAGATTGGAAACCACAGTTGTTGGTGGAATACTCAAAGAACAAGTTTGCGTGTGAATTTATGGATGGAAAACTACAAGATGACAGGTACAGGGTTGTAAATGAAATCATTTATTACAAAGGAAGGATCTATTTGGTAACTAGATCTACATTCAAAGGAAAGGTTCTCCAAGCCTTCCATGATGCTCCAATAGCAGGTCATCAATGGTTCCTTAAGACATACATACAGGTAATATAAAGGTTCTCTTGGAAAGGACTCAAAGGAGATGTTATGCGCCACATCAAGGAATGTGCTACTTTTCAACAAAATAAATATGAACACTCTCATCCAACAAGATTCTTACAACCTCTTCCAATACCATAGAACAAATGGGAAAGTATCTCAATGGATTTCATCACAGGTCTTCCCAGAACGCAAGGTAAGGACTTCATATTTGTAGTTGTGGATCGGTTAAGCAAGTTCAGTCATTTCTTTGCCATCTCCATGGACTACAACACATCACATGTAGTTAAGTTATTCTTGAAAGAGATCTTTAGGATGCATGGCATACCTAATAACATTGTTAGTGACAGGGACAACAAATTCATGAGTATCTTTTGGCAAGAGATTTTTAGACTGGTGGGCACTAAATTGACTCCTAGCACTAGCTACCATCCCCAAACTGATGGGAAAAATGAAATTGTCAACAAATGGATAGAGGGTTACCTCAGAAATTATGTAGTAGGGCAACAAAAAGCTTGGGTCAAATGGATTTACTTGGGGGAGTATTGTTATAACACCACCTACCACATGTACATTAGCATATCCCCCTTTAAATCTTTATACAATTATGATCCTCTTACTTTTGAAGAGATTGTATTTGTAGAAAGAAAGGATCCTATGGCTAAGGAGTGGATCCAGGTTAACTAGGACATCATTAGAGAACTCAAGGAAAATATCTATAGACCACAGAACTAGCAGAAATTATACGTAGAGAGGAAAAGGGTGGAGCGTACCTTTGAGTTTGGGGATCTGGTTTACTTGCACTTGCAACCATATAGACAAGCATCTATCAAGAAGAGTGGTGCTGAGAAATTACAACCATGCTTCTATGGTCCATATGAAGTACAAAGGAGAATTGGAGAAGTAGCATATGAATTGAAATTTCCCTCAGGGAGTAAGATCCACAATGTTTTCCATGTGTCTTGTTTGAAAAAAGCATTAGGCCAACATGTATTAGTCAATGAGACATTACCACCAGTGGATGAAGAAGGGAATCTACACCTAATACCACAAGAGATATTGGAAACCAGGGTGAAAGTAATAAGGAGCAGAGCAATTAAAGAGTATTTGGTTAAATGGAAAGATTTGCCCATAGAAGATGCTACTTGGGAAAGTGAAAGAATAGTGCAAGAGAATGGTTCTTGATTTCTTGAGGGAAAGAAATTTCTAGTAGGGGAGACTGTAATATCCCCTTCTCATTGACACAAGAGCTCAAGGACGTAGTAGTCTAGCTACCCCTCTAGACTATAGTCCAAGATAAGCAAGGGGAAGTACATGTGGTTTTTGTCACTAAAGAGATCTAAGGTTATATGATTAAAGTGACTTTGGTAAAAGACTAAGGAAAAATAAATTAAAACCCTTAGCAAGTGGAAAATGCATGGAAAATTAGAAAAAGAGGTATAAAAGAAAGAGTAGGGCACACCTCTTGAAATTCTATTCTCATTATTCATTTTGCACTCTTCACTCTTGAGATAGACAACTTATGTTTTGAGTGTTTTGAGTAAACAAACCCTAGAAACCAACAAGGAGGTGAAATATTCCTCTGTTCTTGGTTCAATCTTGGTCAAGGAGGTGAAATATCCCTCCCTCACCATTCTAATCCATTCACGGGTATTTATCAAATAACACTTGGAGTTGGTACATATATTTGAAGGGTTTCTAGCAGTAGGGCGCATCCTTGTAAGAGAAAAGGTTTGATAGAATTAACACCAAGGGTATATCCCTTGGATTATTTTATTTGGCTTAGAATGAATTTCTGAAGGAGGACGCAACTCCCATTGAGGATACTCACAGATCTGAGGGAAACCATGGGGGTTTTCACTCCAACTTGATTCATTCCTACTCTAGAGTCCCTGATCTATAGTTTGAGTGTGTTTTGGTATCATTTGGAGGTCATCTACCAGGAGGCCAAAATATTGAGCATTTCCAGCCAGTCAGGGCCATACCAGTTCCAGGATCAACTTTCCAGGGTCGTACCAGCTCCAGATCCAACCATTCAGGGCCATACCAACAGGGATTTGAAGGAATCTATTCAATAAGGGAAACAAATTAATATTATAATCAACTATATTTAGTGGAGGAAGACCTAGGGTCTCTATATCTTCTATATTGTACCAGATCTACAGATCTATGTATGAAGATCACTTATTCTATCTAAATAAAGGTCAGATCAGAAGCTTGTTATCTTTGTTTATGTGTTTACTTCATTATCATATGTTCCATACTTGTTGTTATGTCATCTATGCAATAAACTCAACAAAAATACTTTAGCACATCTTTCTGTAATAATAATTTTCAAAACAAAACATCAAACATCAAACAAGAACTCTAGTTCTTGGCCAAAAATTGGTTGAGAACATTACACACACACATATGACATTTTAGTTCACTCTATTGATTTGAATCCTCATCGTAGACATTTAGAGTAGTTTTATGAAGTTGTATATAATCATGGGTGAACATTGTTTGCTAAAAGTATCGAGTTTGGAAAAACAATGATAGAGTTCCTCAATTTTCTATTGGAAAAGTGGAGTTATAGGAACATGTGCTTAAATAACTAGATGGGTTCCCATATGAAATCACTAATAAGACCCATTTACAAAGGTTCCTTGGATCTCTAAACTACATCAAGATGTTCTACAAAGTGAAATTTGTAGACATAGACAAGCTATATACAATATTAAATAAGGTTCTTATTGTCTGGAACAAAGACATGACTACTATAGCATAGAAAATAAAATATAACGTCCAACAATTACTAGTTTTTTCATTGCCTAAGAATGGTTGTCCATTCATATTATAAACTAATGCATCAAAAGAAGTATGGGTAGAAGTTCTCCTAGAAATACAGATAGGGAAATAAGTTATGTGCATGTATGCATTAGGATTATTCAAAGGATATGAACTCAATTATCCTTCAAGCATGATCTATAAATTGTCATGTATATTCCACTGGAATAGTTTGTCACAACAGATCTTATACTATTATGAAATCTTAGATTATGAAATTTTTTTCCTTAGATGTCAGATTAGTTATTACTAGCTTATTTCTCATATTTAGGAAATAACTAAATAAAAAATGATATAACCGGTGTTGGCACAGGGGAAGACCAAGGGTTTAATGCTCAAGAGTGCACCAACAAAGCCCTAACTACCAGCCCTTTCGACAACACCTGTGAAGTAGATGAAGTCTCACCTGAGGTAGAGGTAGGGGTGGTTGTAGGACTCAAGTGTTTGCAACCTTAGCTGGGACACAGATATGTGATTATATTTCTTACAGAGTACTTAGCCTAGATAATTCATCAATATTCAACCCTTATTATACTTCAAAGATAGCACTGAGCATCACAACATTCACTTAGATCTAAGGCATTTCAGCACTTAGCAACAGTAAAACAGATCAGATTCGGTAGATCAACACTAAGCATCTTCATACATGTCATATCTAACATTCACACACCTGTAAGAAGCACAAAGCATAAGTATATCTATTTAAATATATCAAAGTACTTAGCAAAAGAAGGGATAAACACATCAAGTCGAAGCACAAAGCATAACACACAGATTTACGTGGTTAACCCCCACCCTGGGGCTACATCCACCAAATCTTCTTCTTTATTAGCGTCTTCAATCGGTTACAGCACAGAGCCACCAAAAACATTCTTCGCATAGAACATAAGATATGCACAACTCGTTAGATCCTTCTTCCTTGCACTACAACACAAATCCTTCCACAATTCCTTACAATGACTTGCACTTAGCTTTGCAAGCCTCTTACAGTCATGCACAAAGCACTTACAAAATCTATTAGCACTTAGCTTACATCACCTACATCTCTATATCTTCCGATAGATGCCTAGATATCTATTTATACATTACAAAAGTGGGGCTAGGCATGGGTAAACCCATGGGTCGACATCCCTTTCCCATTACATATTCCCAAAAAACCAGGATGAATCTTCGCACAGGATGAATCTTCGCACAGAGCTTCCTCTTTCTTAGTTCCCAACAATCACAGTTTCATTTCTCRACAATGGAACCATTTGTTGGMATAGGGGCAGACCCAGGGTTCAATGCTTAAGAGMRCACCAAAAAAGAACTAACTACCAACCCTTTCGGCAACACCTGTGAAGAAGATGAAGTCTCACCCGAGGTAGAGGCAGGGGTGGTTGCAGGACTCAAGTGTCTGCAACCTTAKCTAGGACACAGATCTGTGATTATATCGCTTACAGAGTACTTAGCCTAGATCATTCTTCAATATTCAAACCTTATTATACTTCACAGATAACACAAAGCATCGCAACATTCACTTAGATCTAAGGTATTTCAACACTTAGCAACAGTAAAACAGATCAGATTTGGTAGATCAACACTAAGCATCTTCATACATGTTAGATCTAACATTCACAAACCTCTAAGAATCACAAAGCATAAGTAGATCTATTTAAATATATCAAAGTACTTAGCAAAAGAAGGGATAAACACATCAAGTCGAAGCACAAAGCATAACACACAGATTTACGTGGTTCACCCCCACCCTGGGGCTACGTCCACCAACTCTTCTTCTTTATTAGCATCTTCAATCAGTTACAACCTAGAGCCACCAAAAACCTTCTTCGCATAGGACAAAATATCTTCACATATCGCTAGATCCTTCTTCCTTGTGCTACAACACAAAGCCTTACACAACTCCTTACAATGACTTGCACTTAGCTCTGCAAGCCTCTTACAGTCATGCAAAAAACACTTACAAAATCTATTAGCACTTATCTTACATCACCTACATCTCTATATCTTCCGATAGATGCCTATATATCTATTTATACATTACAAAAGTGGGGCTAGGCATGGGTAAACCCATGGGTCAACATCCCTTTCCCATTACATATTCCCAAAAAACCAAAAGGGGCCCAAAAGTGGGCCAAGATTCTGCAATCTCTGCTTCATCTGGCACTCCATCTTCGACAGGCTGTCAAAGTCCCAAAAATGGTCAAACATGACCAAGTATCTCCCAAAACTTGGTCAAGGTCCAACAGGCCCCCAACACTCACCTATGACTCGTCCCAAGTCACTCTGGTTTGATCAATTCTGCCTTGAATGCCTCGAGCTTGACTCGAGCTGCTTTGACCTGCTGTTGTGCTATGATATCTTTCTTTGCAAACTTCTGGATGAGTGCGTCATTGATGGGTCCCTCTAGGGGTTGTTCTATTGCACTCATAACCTGTTCTAGCTCTGCTCCTCGACTTTCAACCTCTGTGAACAACTGACATGCCTTATCTTGCACCGGTTGAAGTCGTTGAGTCACTTCCATCACTTTTCTTTGGATTGTATGGATCTGCTGCTGGGTTGTGCGTTGCTCATGAGATCTCTTCATTATTTCTACAGGTGACAGGGCCTTCAACTGCGTCTGTATATTTTTAGCTTCATACTTCGCCTCTTGGAGTTGCGACTCCAATTTATATAACTCTGGGTTTTCGATGAGGTTCTCATAATTCTGGGCACTGTGGCTACTCAGCTGCTTGCACTCCAAGGCAAGAGATTTTAGTCTGTCAATTGCTTTGCGGGCAATTATTTCTCTTTGGTCTCTGATCTCCTACGAGGTCTCAGGTATTGCACGAAGCTCTAGATATGCAATGCGCTGCTAGAGCTTCTAAATTACTCCTTCCAGTTGTGCCACCTGCTGTGGAACTTGTTCTTCTGTCTGTACTTCGATGATGGTCACAGAGTGAAGTGCTCTATTGACCAGTTCCTTTATCTTGAGTTTCTTTGAAAGCAACTGTTCCTTGATTTTCTGTAGTTCTTCTTTCTTTGCATCCCATTTTGCTTGGAGAGCAATCTTTTCTCATTCTAACGTGATGCGCTGCTCCATAAGAACTCCTTGTACCTGTGTTAAATCTTGAGTGGATTGTGCTGTTTCTTCTTGATCTCGTCGAAGGTGAGCTTTGACTATATCAATAATCTGGTGGAGTTGAGATGGCTCATCCCTTGGTTCTGGTGTTCCTACTGTCAGAGTCGCAGTGGAGATTGCGCGGCTAGACTGTAGTGCCTGTTGCACCCCTTGGATCTCTATCTCAATACGATTATACATCTGCTCCTGCTTCGCCTCTTGTGTCTCTACTATCTCCAGTGCAACATCATTCAGGGCTGCAACGATGAAATTGAAGTCATCTGGGGTTAGTGTGGTCTGTAGCTTAGTCATGGGAGCTTTGGACTTCTTCCGGGAATAAGGTTTTTGAGGTGAACCCTTCCTCTTCTTCAAAAGCTTCGCTTCGTCTCTGCGCTTCTATTCGACTTCTTCTAATTCTTCACCATCACCCTCTTGCTCTTGCGTGATGGAAGCAGTCTTCACCGAGGCACTACTTAAGTCTTACACTTCACTGATCTTCTGTCACATGCTAGGTCCAGGTAGATTCTACAAGTTTCTGGGCTGTCTACATCAGATATGTTCATAGGGTTAGCTGGAACAAGGAGGTCCGCCGACCATTCCTTTGTGATATCCTCCATATCTTCTTCTATTAATATATAATAGGACTATAACTGTTGCTTTTGCTCATCACCGTGCGCTATGATGTAGAGAAAGTGTCTATCTGTACTTAACTTCATCAGGGGCTGAAACCTGTAGAGGGTGTTTGGAGTGATGCACGATGTAGACTGGATAGCTACTTTCAACTGATTATAATATGAATGAAACATGACATTTGATTGCCATTGTTTATTCATATTGTTCGAGTACCACAAGGTACTGAACTTCACGGCCAACGGTTCAAATGGATCAATGTCTGGGAAGGTCACACCTTTCGTCATCTCCCATGTAATGAGAGCAACCAGGATCATGAGCCAACTAAAATGGAACTCATATCCTTGGTCCTATGCTTCTCTGCAATCACGCTCCAGTTGGTTTACAAGATACCGTGCCCAATTCATCTGTACACCTTCCATGCAGTTCCCTGCGAGGTCGACTACGAATCCGGTCACTTGGGTGGACAGGTTCTTGCGAACTAATTTCCCAGCAATTAGTTGATAGGCTAAGCACACTGCGCCATTCTGGATAGAGGATAACTTGTAGCCCCGTGTTACTTTCTAAACATCGCCATATCTTTCTTTAATCTTCTGCGCTAATGCTCTATCCATGGTTTTTCCAGGATAAAAATCCTGTGGGTCAGGGCCTTGCATGCTCAGCTAGGTGATCCGATGGATCAAGGTCGAATCCACTGTGATATGTTGATTCAGCCATAAATATACTCCATGGTAACAAGATAACAACAAATTAACACATGCGTTCACTTCTTGATGTCGTTTGAAGTGCGAGATATTCATAACAATAAGCAGGGTAGACTGGGCGAGGTTATGGGTCCAAGTCTGGGGGATAATCTTTGAATTCTTGCCTTTCGTCTTGGTCAAATACTTATGCAGGGCGAGAATACTGTAAGATTTATGGTATCCAAGGTTGAAGTCACTAAACTTCAACGCCGTTATCTTATCCTGGTCTATGCGAACTACGCGTATCCCTTTCGGGAGGTACGCAGTGACCAAGGCATAGTCAAAATCTCTACGCACACTATCTTTGTTCACTGCGCCACTCAAAGGAGGTATATACGCAGGTAAGATGCTTGGGATCAATTTAGTGTTTGCAAGATCGTCTCAATGCTTCGTTCTCATCTCTGTCATGATTCTATAAGTTCTTGCTCCATGAGAAGTCGATGGAGAAGCTTGGACTCCTCCTGTTGATGATGCTTGCACAACTGTAGACATCATTCTTTCCAACATGACTTCTCGGTCCTGAGATCAATGAGTACTTCCTTCACAGATTCTTCAAGTGCGCTAATCTCCTCAGACATACTCACTTAAGAATAATAATATCGGGTTCACGAAGTAATGTAGACACGGAAATAAGATGGAAAGTAAGGGCGTAATGATCACTGGACAATCTTAACCAAGGTTGCGAGCTCAAATTCTCAATTTGGAAAAAGTGTTCTTCGTGCATGGCGCGATGGGATAAATAGGAAACTCGACAATGGATTGCTTGCAATGGGTATGAGGCTTCATTAACTCTTGTTATGTCCGTTATGGCGTGGTGCATCGGTCAGGTGGCGAGCCATAATTTTTTTCCATCCGTTCGGAGCATCGGTCGAATGGATATATCATCCCCAACGACTATATTGCTTCTCCACGGAAAAATGACCTATGTCGCTATTCTGATATCTCAACGAAGCTCAAATTCTGCAAATTTTCCTTCGGAGAGGCTCCCTTTGGAACCTTCTGTAATTTTTCAATATTAACCCTCTTCCTACTTAGCTTCCTAGCCTTCTTTCCAGTGAGCTTCGTCTCAGTATTCTTCTTTTCATTCCGATTCTTATCTTCTTTAGATATAGTTACTACGCGATGTTGAGAATCTTTCAGGGTTAACATCTCTTCTACCTCTAGATTAAGTAATTTAGTCTTCTGAGGGTATTCTAGTGGTCCTCTAGATTCGACATCAGAGTCTCTAGGGTCAAATAGCTTTGATCCATTTTCCTGTTCTTTAATCAATTGAGCGATCCTTCTAGTCATAAAATATTTTAAGTCTTGTTTTTTTCTGTTCCAAGGCTTCTTCTTCTTCTTTCCATCTGGCTTGATCTCTTTCAATCCAAGGTTTCCCTAGTAACATGGTAAATGGGGCACTGTTTTCAATACATTTGATAATCTCAAAATCTTCCTTTGTCGAAGTTCCATTGACAGTCGTAGATATTTGAGAAAGCCTCCCACATAAGCTTACCAACTTCCCTCTAAATAGTCCTATTCCTCCTAATGAAGGGATCATAACAAGCTTCCCTATAGCTTCCCAAGTTCTTTCTGGCATAATATTGACTTGTGTCTCTTCATCAAGAATACAGTCAATGTCGAAGTCCCCTATTCTTGCTTCAATGCTTTCTTTTTCTTTAAAAATCTCTCATAGTCTGACATGTCAGTGGTCATTCAAGTTCTCCTTCATTTGTATTAATACTTTCTCTGATTCTTGCTGGGGTTCTGGCTTTTCTGGATCTGCCTCAGGGATTTCTTGGTTCAGATTCATTCCTTCAAGTTAGCGATCATTCTAGGGCAATCCAACACTTCATGGTCCATAGCCTTACAACAAAGACAACTAGGTCTTCTGCTAGGGCATTCCTTAGCAAGATGTTTTGGTCTTCGACAACTATAATAGAGGGTTAATCCTCTCTTTCTTCGAAATGATCCCCAACTTTTTTTGTGCTTCGCACTAGGATCATAGGAGGTAACCTGTAACAAATTCTTTCTAGGATCCTGCATCCATTTGTTAGTCCAAACATTCTTTCTATGCATAGGTATAATATATCTTTCATTATTCTTATCGGATATATTCATATCAAACCTTCTTTCATCTACTAACACCCTAGCTTTCAAACTAGGACAAAACCTATCAGATATACCTATATCCCTACTCTAGAAACAAAAATTTCCACTTATCTTACTTTTACAGAGCACAAGTCTTTCAGATCTTACCTCTTTTAATGAGAACTTCTCACTTTTACCTTCCTTGGAGCACAAATCTTTCAGATGCTGGTTCTTTTCTACAGATCCAACCTTCTTTCTTTCAGATCTGGCCTTCTCTCTTCARGTCGAGCTTCTTTTTCTCAGATYCAACCTTCTTTATTTAGCACAAATCTTTACAGATCAAGTAKAATACTACACACTAGGGCACAACTCTAGAGCTTCAACAGTTTCAGGATGAATCTTCGCACAGAGCTTCCTYTTTCTTAGTTCCCAACAATCACAGTTTCRTTTCTCGACAATGGAACCATTTGTTGGCATAGGGGCAGACCCAGGGTTCAATGCTTAAGAGAACACCAAAAAAGAACTAACTACCAACCCTTTCGGCAACACCTGTGAAGAAGATGAAGTCTCACCCGAGGTAGAGGCAGGGGTGGTTGCAKGAATCAAGTGTCTGCAACCTTAGCTAGGACACAGATCTGTGATTATATCACTTACARAGTACTTAGCCTAGATCATTCTTCAATATTCAAACCTTATTATACTTCACAGATAGCACAAAGCATCACAACATTCACTTAGATCTAAGGTATTTCAACACTTAGCAACAGTAAAACAGATCAGATCCGGTAGATCAGCACTAAGCATCTTCATACATGTTAGATCTAACATTCACACACCTCTAAGAATCACAAAGCATAAGTAGATCTATTTAAATATATCAAAGTACTTAGAAAAATAAGGGATAAACACATCAAGTCGAAGCACAAAGCATAACACACAGATTTACGTGGTTCACCCCCACCCTGGGGCTATGTCCACCAACTCTTCTTCTTTATTAGCATCTTCAATCAGTTACAACCCAGAGCCACCAAAAACCTTCTTTGCATAGGACAAAATATCTGCACATATCGCTAGATCCTTCTTCCTTGTGCTACAACACAAAGCCTTCCACAACTCTTTACAATGACTTGCACTTAGCTCTGCAAGCCTCTTACAGTCATGCAAAAAACACTTACAAAATCTATTAGCACTTACCTTACATCACCTACATCTCTATATCTTTCGATAGATGCCTAGATATCTATTTATACATTACAAAAGTGGGGCTAGGCATGGGTAAACCCATGGGTCGACATCCCTTTCCCGTTACATATTCCCAAAAAACCAAAAGGGGCCCAAAAGTGGGCCGAGATTCTGCAATCTCTGCTTCTTTTGACGCTCCATCTTCGACAAGTTGTCGAAGTCCTAAAAATGGTCAAACATGACCAAGTATCTCCCAAAACTTGGTCAAGGGCCAACAACCGGTAAAAATATACACACCATCCACAAAATTTAACACGATATGTATCCCGAGAAACCCAATATGGGAGAAAACCCAACTAGAAGGTGAAGCCTATGCTTTGCTCTCTTTTCTCCAGTTATGGAAAGCAAGTACAAAGATAGAGGCATTCACTATGGAGTTTCCTTTGACATTGTGGCCTGAATGGATGCTATAGAATCTCCTACCTCCTCTGTTATGTTCTCAAAATACCACTACTTGGATTGTCTACTCAATTATGGAACAAGTATAGTACAAAATAATGGAACACTTTCTCCTCCTAGCAGCCTGATATTTAACATATCCCTATAGTCATCTAGGGTTAGGGTTTTTACTTCCTCAACCCTCAATCAATGATAAGGTTTGGACCTTATAGAATATTATTGAAAGTCCACACGTGGCTAGCCCCATATGTGTGAGTATTGGGTATTGACATGCCATCCACTTGTACCATGATGGTCAATAAGGTAGGTCGACTTGAGGGAGGAATAAATTTTGCATATGAGCTCCACTTGAGGTGTTGTACACATCGTTGTAGAGGTCTCAAAGTGTAGAACACCATCGAAACTATGGGAAAAAGTTATGGACACTTTAATCCCAAAAACTGTCATTTAAAGCCTCAAAATGGATATAGAAGGTTCCAAAACCCAAGTTTCCAAAGTGAGACCTACCACTAAAATGGCCTTGCAAGCGGATTCCTCCAATTTGTTTCCACCCAGAAATTACTAAGATAAAAGAAAAATTGTATGCTGATCCAATCCAAATTAGACCTCCCCATTTAGGGAAGATTTTGGTCCCCAACATATTTACTGAATGAGGTGAGGAAATTTTTCCGCTACCTTCTCCCTTGAGTACCATTTTTCTATGCCTAGAAGTTTTTCTTTCAACCCAATCTGCTAAAGGTCAAGTTGCCTCTATCTTGTAGTTATAGACTTCCTCTACAAAACAATGTCTTCTGCCAACTTTTCCTGAGCATATGGTGCTAAGTATTCTATTGTAGGTAGGACCTGCTCCACCTTTTGATCCAACATGTAAGGCTCATAGAGTTATAAATTATTAATATTCACTACAAAGTAAATGCGTACATATGGGGGTAGACTGAGTCTGTAGGCATTATCTCCCACCTTGTCCAATACCTCAAAAGGACCATACCACAAAGCCTTGATCTTATTACCAGGGCCCTATAGTCTTTCCTTTTTTAGTTGTAACCAAACTTCATATTCCACTTTAAATGACTTATCGGTTTTGTGTTGATCATGTTCAACCTTAGTCTTTTCCTATGACTTCTTCAATGTCTCTTGTACTTGCAAATGGATCTGTCTAATATTTCTCAGACAATTGGCTTAGGTTTATGGATAGTTGGTATGGATTGTTATTTTTCATTGATTTCAACCATTTAAGAGTGAAATTTTAGATTTATGTCAACCCTTAGTGATTGATGTCAACCCTTGGAGAAAGTCCGGTAGTGAATTTCGGTAGCACAAAGGTTTGGGTAATGGAACTAAGTTTGTTTGATGTATAATGTTATGAGTTTTAATATATTTGAAGGTAATACTATTCTATATGGGTATTACATGTCATGCCATTTCCAGTGGTATGTGGAACATCACATAACTCCTCACGGTTAGAGAATTATGGCCATGTGAAGTTGGAGAACCCAGGTTTGGGTAATGGACCCAAGTTTGTTT
>ML809383.1:0-23896 GCA_009831015.1 Picea engelmannii
CAAGAATGAAGATGAAGATGAGAAATTTTCCAGGTCCAAGAAGGTTCAGAGTCCAGCATATACAGTAGCGGTGGAGTTGTTGAGATCAGTCTCCAAGTGGGAGATTGTTGGTTGTGGATCCTGATTATGTTCCTGATTTAGAGGTCTTTTACTTTCTGCCGTGTTTATACCCCATGAAGTATTTACACCCCAGAAGTATGTATACTCGTCCATGCGAGGGAGTGGAGAGGTGGGGTACCCCCTCTGCGGGGTCCGGGGGGGCTATCTCCCCGGCTAGGGCATCTGGAGGCAAGCGGGCCCCCGAAGCAGTAATTTCCTTGTAAAAGTATATTGTAATTTCATTGTAAATATGGACCGTTCATTATAAGGTCGCAGATCTGACGATAGAGATTATGTTAGGGTTTTTTTCCCTAGAAGGCAATCCTCTTTTATGAGGGAAATTTATTGTGGCTATGTATGTTAGCGAGTATTGTATTCTAACAGAGGAGACTGTGAGAGAAAGAAGAGGAAGTTACAATGGGTTTTGTTGTAGGTTGTATCCCTTCATTTTGCTGGATAATAATAAAGAAAGGACCTGACAATTTCTCTGGTGGACGTAGCCCACACTGGGTGAACCACGTAAATCTGTGTCTCTCTTGTATTGTGTATCTTCTATGTTTTGTTTCCGCATTTGTTTTATTTTATTGCTCCGCGGTCCTATTTTTCTAACAGCTAGACGTTGGTACAATGGGTTGACTGATGCTAGTATTAAAACCATGGATTGGTTGGAGGAAGTATTCCTCAAACGATGGAGTTTCAAGGAAGACCCCAACATGTTGCTGATAAGGACAAATAACCTTGTGAAACAAGATAATGAAACCATTAGAGAATTCCATGACAAATTTGAAAATTTGATGCAAAAGATCCTAGTGAGCTATCATCCTTCTAATAGTTTCATTCTCTTTATTTATACCAAAGCCTTTACAGGACAGTTGGGATATCTCCTTAGATATAAATCCCCTAAAACAATCCAAGAATCCCAAGAGGTAGCTACTAGGATTGAAGGAAACCTTTCATCATCTAGAGTCAATCCTTTCTCAGCCCCAAAAGTCAGAATGGATGCCAAACCTAAGATAGTCCACAATTATGAACCTACCTCAGACATTAACGCTAGCTTGGAAAAGCTACAATTGATTGTAGATGGAATGGTAAAAACCCAAGACCTAATGATGAATAGTATTTTCAACCTATAAAGATGATCCAGATGGATGTCGACGGCCTCCCACCTATTCCAACTATGTCATTTTGGCAGTTTTTTCCCTAGTTTTCGGGTCCATGATTTGCGGGGCTTTTTTAAGGCCCTAAACAACACTTTTTAGGGATCACCATAGTAAGAAGTTGATGTACCTATGCGCTATCGTGCACCTAAAATGGAGATCGTATGAAAAATTTACGACCTCGGTAATTTGATGTACTAACTTACCCAAATGGGGCCCACATGACTTTTGGCGCTTCATCTTCTAGGGTTAGGTTTTTTGGATGTCTATGGTTTTTTACATTTCTATTTATTGTAAAAAGTCCTTCAGAGCCTCATTGTAATCATCTTCTTGCGAATGAGCGCATCCATCACATCTCTTCTCAGAGATAAGCTGCCACCATTCTAGCAAGCTTTTTTCCACTGTATTTTACAGTTTCATCTTATTTCTTTATTGAATAGAAACAATTTTACTATATATCTATTATTCTTTGTTAAAAATATTTTGATAATAATCTGTATTCATTTCATTCTATAAATATATTCTGGATCAGTGGTATTAGAGCGGTCTTCTCCTTGTCGTTCTTAATGCATGTCCCCAACGAGGTTAGGGTACAATGAATTGTGCCTCGAGCTTGTTTCTCTTGAGGACAAAATCTCTCGCACGCCCAAATGAACTCTCATGGTAGAAGAAAAGAAAGACAATGGGACAGGATATCCCTTCAAAATGTTGCTCGAGAAATCCCTCACACAACAAAGTAATGAGATGATGGATAGTTTTTTGCAAATCCTTCAGAGGCTACCAACAAGAGACACATCTTCCTCAAACAGAGGCATCACCCCCTTCAAGGCACAAATCAACTTCAATATTCCTATATTTGAAGGTCATATAGAAGTAGATGGAGTAGACAAATGGTTGAATCTGCTAGAAGGGTATTTCTTTGTCCATAACTTCTCTAATATAGAAAATATTACTTTTTCACTCCTCAAAGTTGTCCCCCATGTCAAAGATTGGTGGGAAGCTTTCTGTAAGAAAAAGGAAATAGAGGAACCCTCATTATTTACAATCATAGTCAACTCGGAGTCCTTCAGGGATGTTATTAAGGAAAAATACTACCCTTTTGGAAGTTATGACGACCTGTACACAAAATGGACCATGTTGTAGCAGGAAAGAGACTAAGCAGTGCCTGAGTTCACAAATATCTTCCATACCTTAAGCACCAAGTTGGGTATCAAAGGTTGTGAGTGACATATGGTGCTCAAGTATCGCGATGGTCTGCATAGATACATCCAGGCTGAAATGGATTTTCCGTACATCTCATCCTTGGGCAAGGCCTACCGATATGTCGTTGAAATCAAGCAGAAGCTCAAACAAAAGTAGCGACAATTTGGGCCTGGGAACCCCTTATAGAAAAATCTAGGAAAGGGTATCCCCAACCCCCAGAACAAAGGATAGAGAAAATATAGATAGCCCCGGGACAACCAGTATAGGTCGTAAGCAAAGAAGGACATCGAAAATACAAAGAAAGATAATAGGAGGTGGTGTGACTTCCATAAGAGCCCCTGGAATAACATTGTTGATTTCTGCTCGAAGCAGTCGCTGGTGGCTGAGGTGAAAACCTCTTAATCAGATGTAGGTTCTGACTCTAAGACAGAACCAGAAAGGGGGATATGGATCATAGACGTAGAACCCAGTGATATTGTTTCTACCACCAAGCTCCAACCCCGTGAACTAGATGAGCCAGAGGAAGGAGAGTGCCTTTTTCATTCACAAATGTGGGTGAAGGGTACCTTGCTTCACTTCATCGTTGATAGCGGTAGCCAGAAAAACCTCATCTCAAGAGAGGTTTCCAAGTGACTCGTGTTGCCGACAACGTCGCACTCCTAGCCCTACACCATCGGATGGCTCCGCCAAGGAAGCGACATCTGCGTTAGCCAACAATGTTGCTTGTCATACGACATCAATCCCTTCAAAGACGATGTATTGTGTGATTTTTTCCCTCTCGAAGTTTGTAATGTTCTTTTTGGCCAATCATATTTATGGAAACTTCATGTTATATATGAGTCTAGGCCTCGCAGTGTTATTATTACTTTGAACAAGAAATTGTACAGGATACTTGAGGCAGTTCCACCCAATGTTATTTCCTTGATCTCTTCCGAGAAATGCAAAAAGGTCATCTCTCAGACAAGGAATTTTGTCTTCTTCATGATTCTCTCTCAGAATGAGTGAAAAATCACAGCCAAATCCGGGGTCTCCATGACCTACATCTCCACACAGCAGAAGCAAGTGGATAAGGTCATGGAAGACTACTCAGATATCTTATCCTTACCTTCCAGGGTACCTTTGCACTGTCAGGTCAAGCACCCCATCGATCTGACCTCTGATGCACCGCTACCCAATGGGACAATCTATCGTCACTCTCTGTTAGAGAAAGAGGAGATCAAGCAGCAGATCCAAGAACTACTCCACAAGGGGCACATCTGTCCCATCTCATCACCTTGTGGGAGCCCAATCATGTTGGTACAGAAGAAAGATGGAACTTGGTGACTCTACATTGATTACCGAGCCCTGAATAAAATCATAGTCAGAAACCAGTACCCGATTCCCTAAATTGAAAACCTCCTTGATTAACTCATGGGCGCCAAATACTTCAGTAATATTGATCTGAAGTTTGGCTACCACTAGGTCCCGATAGAACAAAAAAATGTATGGAAGAGCGCCTTCAAGTCAAAGGAAGGTCTTTTTGAATGGTTGGTCATGCCCTTTGGTTTGACAAATGCTCTATCCACTTTCATGAGGATGATGGATGATATCCTGTGACCATTCACCAATACTTTTGTAGTTTTGTGTTTGGATGATATTCTCATTTACAACAAGACTTGGGAAGAACACTTGTAGCATATTCAGCAGGTTCTGGACACCCTGCGGCAACACCATCTCTACACCAAGTTGGAAAAATAATCCTTCGGTATGGACAGGGTTCATTACCTGGGATACATCGTTGATAAACATGGCGTACATGTGGATCCAACCAAAATCCAAGTCATCCATAACTGGCCAACCCCAACCACACTCACTGAGCTTCAGAGCTTCTTAGGCATTGCCAATTTCTACTGCAGGTTCGTGTTGGGATTCTCCCATATTGCATAGGCCCTCAGCCAAGTAACCAGGGGTTGTGGTAAGGTGAAATTTGTGTGGGGTCGGTCCCAAAAACAAGCGTTCAATGATTTTAAGCAACTCTTCTGCTCAGCCCCAGTACTTTCACTATAGGACCTGCAACAACCCTTTGAGATCGAGACAAATTCTTTAGAATATGATGTGGGCATCATTCTCACTCAGCACGACCACCCCATGGCCTATCATAGTGAGACACTATTAGATGTTTTATTTAAGTACCCTACTTATGACAAATAAATGTAATCCATTTTGCAAGCCTACCGCTAGTGGAGCCATTACATTCTTGGGAAGGAGACATTCATCCACACTGATCATAAGCCACTATAGTTCATGCAGACACAAGGAAAATTGTAGAATGACCTCCATCAGAAGTGGTACATGTACTTTTAGAAATTCCACCGCAACATCAAGTATAAAATGGGAAGCACCCACCGCGTCATTGATTTCTTCAGCAGACCACCAGTCACAACACTCACCATAGTGCTAGACTCTTGCGGCCATGAGACCTATATATGGCCCCAAATATATGAGACAGATCCATACTTCACCACCACCTACCAAATGTTGGGCACAAACATAGTTGTCGCTAATTTCCATCTTTAGGACGAATTGTTGTGCTGTTTGGGCCATATCTGCGTTCCATCAAGCGAGCGAGCGAAGCGGATTTTGGAATCCCACTAAAGTCGGGTGGCAGGACACTTCAGCATTGAAAATACAATGGAAATGCTGCAGAAACATTTCCATTGGCTGAAACTTTTACATGAGGTCAGAAAGTATATCATACCCTACACTACTTGCGCGATTGCCAAACTGACCACTAAGAAATAGGGCCTGTACACCCCTCTTCCTACTCTTCACATGCCATGGGAATCCATCTCAATGGAATACATGTTGGGCCTCCCGTCCACCAAGCAGGCCAATGACTGTGATTTTTTGGTTGTGGATTGCTTTTCTAAGATGGTGATTATGGCCTCCTACAAGAAGAGCATCAAAGCAGAGGCCACTGCCAAGCTCTTCTTTGAATGAGTTTGGGTAAATTTTGGAATCCCACAAAACATCGTCTCATATCAGGACAGTCGATTTCTCATCACATTTTGGTCAAGCCTCTAGTCACTGTTGGACACCAAGCTTACCAAATCCACGACCTTCCACTCCCAGAAAAACGGCCAAACCGAGGTCATAAATCGAATGATCATGCATATCTTGTGCATGTATAATTCCAAGAACCCTTGCACATGAGATGAGAGTCTCCCCTATGTTTAGCATAGCTACAACTGGCCACACCCCCTTCCAGGTGGGGTTGGGATTCCAACCATTACGCCCCATAGATGTTACACTACCCCTTGCGATCACCTCAACCGACTCATCTCATGTTCCAATTGAATTTGACAAAGCCACCCGGTTCATTGAGCAGATCCAACACATCTTCCAACCGGTTCAGGATATCCTATAGAAGTCCAATGACAAGTATAAGCAATGTCATGATCAACACCAGGTGCCACATAAGTTTCAGGTGGGCGACAAAGTTTGGTTGCACTTGCAGATAGAGCGCCTTACAGGACCCCATTAGAATATTATCCCACTCTGTTATGGTTCGTACACCATCACCAAGGCTGTAGGTGATAATTCTTTCGAAATCAACATTCCTCATTTCCTTGGCTTGCACCCAATGTTCAACGTGGATATCCTTCGACCGTATTTTCCACCATTATTGGACACCCCTCAGAGATAGCATAATATCTGATGGCAACAGATCTCAACCCCAATTGCATACAATAGGTATCCATTGATAATATTTTGGAAACACAGATTAAGGGCACTTGCCAGCAAAGGATCCATATTTATCGAGTTGTCAAAGCAGGGCAGCTCCTGCACCAAGGCAAGTGGCTCACTCGAGGCCAAATTCAGCAGAAATTTCCTCGTCTGATGGGAGAACTCAACACAAGGGAGACCATTGTTTCCCAAGGGGGGAGTATTTATCGAGATGGATTTCAGTGGCCTCCCACCTATTCCCACTGACTCATTTTGGCAATTTTCCAATTTGGCAGTTTTTTCCCTACTTTTTGAGTCCCTAACTTGCGGGGTCATTTTGAGGCCCTAAACAACATTTTTTAGGGCCTGCCAGAGTCAAAATGAACCAAACGAGGCCAACATGACTTTTGGCGCTTGATGTACTAACTTACCCAAATGGGGCCCACATGAATTTTGACACTTCATCTCCTAGGGTTATGTTTTTTGGATGTCTAGGGTTTTTGACATTCGTGTTTATTGTAAAAAGGCCTTTAGAGCCTCTTTGTAATCATATTATTGCGAATGAGGGAAACTGTCACATCTCTTCTCAGAGATAAGCCCCCACCATTCTAGCAACCTTGTTTCCGCTACATTTTACAGTTTCATCTTATTTCCTTATTGAATAGAAACTAGTTTTACTATATATTTGTTATTCTGTGTTAAGCATCTTTTGATAATAATATGTATTCATTTCATTATGCAAATATATTCTGGATCAAAAGAACTCAACAACAATCTCTTAGGGTTCCTTACAAAGGGAAATTCCAGAAAGGGAACCAAGTTTTTAGACCAAAGAATGATCAAGAGGTTCCCAATACTTTAGCCCCTGCAAATGTAGTTGATGAAAACCATTGGTGCTTACAATGCAGCGAGTCACATTGGGAGCATGAGTGTCCTTTCAACAATGGTGATCATGATCAAGTAAACATAGTTAATCATACCATTGAAAATCCTCAATATTGGCTTAATGTTACACTTGAAGTGTTGGTTATGGAGCCTGATTATCTTCCTGACTCAAAGGTCTTTTAATTTCAACCGTGTTTATACCCCATGAAGTATTTACACCCCATAATTATGTACACTCTTCCACGCAGGGAAGTGCAGAGGGGGGTAACCCCCTCTGCTGGGTCCGGGGGGGCTATCCCCCTGGTTGGGGGGTTTGGGGGCAAGCAGGCCCCCAAAGGGGGTTCGATGGTGAAGCCCCCGAAGGAAAAATTTCCTTGTAAATGTATATTGTAATTTCATTGTAAATCTGGACTGTTCATTATAAGGTCGCAGATCTAACGATAGATATTATGTTAGGGTTTTTTGCCCTAGAAGGCAACCCTCTTTTATGAGGGAAATGTATTGCGACTATGGTTGATGGCGAATATTGTATTCTAAGATAGGAGACTGTGAGAGAAAGAAGAGGAAGTTACAGTAGGTTTAATGTAGGTTGTATCCCTTCATATGTTGGATAATAATAAAGGAAGGACCTGGAAATTTCTCTGGTGGACGTAGCCCACACTAGGTGAACCACGTAAATTTGTGTCTCTATTGTATTGTGTATCTTCTGTGTTTTGTTTTCGCATTTTTTTTATTTTATTGCTCCACGGTCCTATTTTTATAACATGAAGAACATCAAGAAGGCCTAAAGGAAGCAGCCAGGAAGGCTAGGATGGAGGTGGTAAATAACCTTGACCAAGAATCAAGAGAAAAGTTGAAGAAACAAGAATTCCAAGTATAAAATAGACAAAAAAGAATGAACCAACCTCTCTCCATTGGTCCTGTGATTTGACAAACAATACCTCCACCCATGAACATACTTATTCCTAAAAATCCTCCCAAGACCGAAAAGGTAGATTTGAACTTTGATTTTGAGGGTGTATTAGCAAAAATTCACGTGACCATCAAGGTCCCATATGTAAAGGAAAGGTTCGAATTTTTTTTCAAAAGATCAGATGGACCAATGGACCCTCCTATTATGTTACAAGCAGATCATTTTAGGGTTAAGTATGATGGACATCCACCTTTATTCATGACCTTATTAATTAATAACAAATTCCTTAACAACTGTATGCTTGATTCAGGGGCAAGTGCTAACATGATTTCTTTGAAGGTCATGGAAAAATTAGGCCTAAAGGTCACACGACCTTACACGAATGTATGTGGTTTTGAATATAGAGCCATACCCACTCATGGGGTAGTTGAGAATGTTAAATTATGCCTTGGAAGATACCCTGAAAGAGTGATCTGCATGGATATAGTGGTGGTGGATGTCATGGATGTGTGGGGAATGCTATTATCGAGGAAGTTTGCTGCAATGTTGGGATGCACCTTAGAGATGGATCTCACTTATATTAATGTGCCTATGAATGATGGAAAAATGATCCACCTCCCAAATGTGCCAATGACCAAATTCCATGTGCAAGAAATTGACGATGATAATGGAACTAACAAAACACATGAACCAGTCAAAGAGAGTCCTCCTGTATTTTCCCCTGACGATATGCCTTTCACTGCAAAGGAAGACTTTGATCAAATACAATGGCCGAAGAAGAAGGAGTATCAGCAACTCGTAAGAAAATATAAAGACAAATAAGTTGGGGTTGTCAAGTTATTAAAGAAAGGAGAAGATGGCATGTTGATCCAATCATCCCAACAAGAAGTCTTCACAACAGAATCCCACCCTCCTCCCTCAAGACAATATACCAGGGTTGTGAAAGAAACAACCAAATTTAAGACAAAGGATTACAAAGAGGGAGATACAGTCTGGATGAGGGATACAAAGAAGGGAGAGCGTACTAATGTCAAAGTGAGTGCACAATTTTGGCTTGGTCCCTTCAGAGTTGGAATGAATTCAGTCAATGATGCCAACTATTTATCCACGTTGGAAGGAAGAAGACATCCATTACCACTTGGTGGAGACCTCCTTAATCCCCATCAGGGGGAAGAGACTTGAATTCATTGGTAAGTGAAGGTAAGTAGGTAGGAATTTGCATTCATTGTATATACCATCTGCATTTCATGCTAGGGTAGTTGTATTTCCATTTGTATATAAGCTTGTTTATTTTTATTTTCTTATCATATATGAGCCATGGGTGATATCACCACCCCAAATGATTACTAATCAATATTTTTGAGATCTAGCAGGTCATATGTCATACCAAATATGTTGAGTTTCTCATGTTCTCTACGATGAGAACATGTCCCAGAGTTGGAGCTAGATGTTATCCCCTAGACTAGGGATAACTAAGAATATTATGTCTTGAGGCCCATAGGTCCTAGACATGGAGTACCGAGAGCCATATTGACTTGAGCCTGGCTTTGGAGAGCCCATCTTTCTTCTTCAACACCTCCATCCTGTCAGCAACAACAACATCCATCCAATTGGCCTAGTCCTGAAGCAACAGTGGGTCTTTCTCCATGAGGTAATGAGTCTGGGTATAATGCTATGTGTCACTCTGATTCTCAAAACATTTGAATATGTGCATTTAGTTCTCTATTTCTTCATGACATGTGTTTTGACCTTATTCATTTTGACTTGTCCATACCTGGGGGGGATGACAAAATTCCCTAGTAGATTGTTTCCATTAGGAGTGAGTTTCCACTGGGTGGGTTTATGAAAGGGCATCTTCCATTCACCATAATTATCACTTTTCATCATCTTCCCTCTCATCTTTTCCCTACATTAGTTCAGGCATTGGGCTTTCCAAGCTAGTAAAGGGTTGTACCTTGCCTTGTGGGAAGAAGGGGCTAAAGGCCCATAGGGTAAAAGTAGATGGAAAAAGATAAAAGACAAAATATGTAACCTTGAAATGCTTCACCCAGGGATCCCCGAGAAAGCAATAAAAGTATTCTCAGCAAGAAAAAGGAGGGACCCATAAAAAGATAAAACTCAAGACCTAGTTGGTGGATAGGATATCTCATCATGAGCTGACCTATTAGGTCCATGGGCATGTAGCGGTATGAAACTGCCATCCATATGGTCACCAAACCAAGCTAATGGCTCTTGGTGGCATAACCAAGAGAAAGGGGGTCTCATCACAAGCCATCCTTCTCATTTTCGTGAAATTCTTGTGGGTAACGATGTCACCACTGGTCACCACCCTAAGACAGTGTCCTCCATCTACTCTCTTGAAAAGAAAAAACAATAAGACAAAGAGTAAAAGGAATTGAAAGGGATAGGAAACAATATCATCCATGACAAGGTGCAGCTCACTCTCTACAGATGAACCCACAGGTAAGACCTACATTTCCCTGTTACCACTCCACCCCTTTCCCAAACATTTCCTACACCATCGCATACATCTACATGACCTAGATTGGTCTTCACCTCAGAAACACCCCAAAATTTACGAGGATTATCCCAATAGGACATCTTGAGACCCTCTCCAAACCTAGATTTTTAAACTGCATAATGTCTTTGAGCATGTGTCTGGGTAAAGGGGAGTTTGATGCACGTGTTTGGGCAATTTGATTATTAGACACGATTGACATTTCTATGATCTCTGTGACTTATGAGCCCATGGAGGGCGTACGTGTTGTTTTTGCAGGACCATGCTCTACAGATAGGTACATATGTGGAGATTATTAGTTTGGACCTCCATGAGGCTAAAATCCCACCAAATGGATGTTGTGACCCAAACCAGGGGCAGAGGGACACCATAGGCTTGCACCGGAGAAAAATAAGGATGTTCCACCAGAGAGACTTTGGTAGGCCTAGACATAAGGGTGTATTTCCCTTCCACAATTATGTTGTCCCTTGAAGGCCCCTTACATCATCATATTGATCCTTGACATCATCTAGTTAGGGTTTTGGCATGAGGACAACCTTGTTGGCACCTGTGGCAGCTTCTGAGGCCTTTTGAGGCCTAATGTTTCACTTTTGAGGCCTATCATTCCATAATGGGGCCTAACATCACCCTAAGAGGAGAATGATGTCATTCCTAAAGACAAATTAGGCTTTTAATTTTTTTATTCTATGTAAAACTAGATTTGCGATGTAGACTGGCTATGTCGGCCTTTTTTGACCTAAATTGTAATTAAAGTTCATGATTATTGTACAAATAAGGGACAAATCTCTTATATTTTTCATCATCTTTCACTCACACAATTGATGTCTGAAATTCGGCCTCTTTAAGGCTCATTGGATGAAATTAAGTGGTGCACAACTCTTCGAGGAGGCTTGTTTTGGTGTTTTGTTTTTGCCATTTTCTTGGTGGAAGGTCTTCAACTAGAGAATTTTCTAGATTATTCTTGGTGAATGTAAGTGAAATTATGCAATTCTTCTTTCCTTTTAATGGTTATAATATCTTTACTTTGCATTTACTAAGATCATGAAATTTCTAGTGTAAAACCCTACGAGATTAAGCACATGTTATTGTCCTTATCTCAATAGCTATCCACCTACTAGATTTTTCTAGAAAACATATCCATTGAAGCATGTGATAGATCCCTACTATTGTATAACTCTAACATCATTTTCTTCACCAAGACTTTATTTATCTTAAGCTTGAAATAAAGAAGAAGGAAAATCGTTAGGGCCTAGGGTTACTAGTAGTCGTTTTCCTTCTAGGGTTTGGTGATTGAGGCCTTGGGTTACCAACATCTCAAGCATTTTCCATCTTGTCTCTAGTTCACACATTATCATTTATTTCCTTCAATATTGTTGCTGCAAAAAGTGACTCCATTAGCCCTAAAGACACTAGTTATTACCTCATACTTGGTTGATTGATCAAAACAAACCCCAAGCCATTTACCTCTAGCTATTTACTAACTATTCCTAACCCTAGATTAGACTAATCTATAACATTCTTTCTTTTGTTACAAAATAAATATAAAGCCATATATTGCAGCAATAAAAACTCCTAAAATCAATTATTAAAGTTGATTTTTGCATTGCCTTATTAGCTTCTGACAACTGCTAGTATATTGTCATTATTAGGTTATCATTTTGGGTCATTTTGAAGCTTGTTTAAGGAATAACTTGTGAAGCTATCAACATATATTTATTGATGTTATAAATTTTTGTTTTCTTCATCTTATATCAACTTATTTATTTCATTGAAAAGTCCAAGGTTTTACGAAGCACCAACATCAATTGTTACTTGCAAAAATAGTGTTTTCTTGTTGTCTTTTTTTGGGCAGGTACAGTTAAGCATATCATTGCTTCATATTGTTAAACCATTGGGACTTTCTGATTGGTGTGACTTGTGAGAGGGGAAAACTTTTATTGATACCTTAACCTTTGCCTTCTCAAACCCCCAGGTCACCAGGGACGTCTCTCCTGGGCTTTCACCCCTAAATAGAAAGAGGTGTCTTATTAAGGTGACAATGATAGGACAACCTCCTATTACGACAATTTATCATCCACCTGCCTTTCCCTTTTGGACAAGTACAAATTCTACGATAACAAGACCAAGTCAAAAAGAGATCATTAAATGAGTCTCTATTATTAGTATAATATATATAAATACCCAAATAACTAAGTAGTGGAAAATAAAACCCAATACAATAATGAAAAGAGCTCATTAAATGAGTCTCTATTATTATAATAATAAATCTAACTACCCAACTAACTAAGTAGTGGAAAATAAAACCCAATATAATAATGGTGAGCTGGGACTCTATTTGACCCATATGGACAACCTGTTAGCCCAATTAATTAATGAGAAGGTGGGCATCTCCTTGATCCACGTGGGAAATTTATTATCTTTATAGCTTTATGACTTGTGCATCCAAATTTAGACTATATACCCCCTAAAATTTGGATCAATCAAGTATTTGTGTGTCGGTATAGTTATGAGTTGTGCACATGAATGATTTTAAATTATGAGTTTTGTTGTATTTGAACACCTTGAAAAATACTTTCTCTTTTTATTTCCACAAGCTTAAGTAGGTTTATATGTTTTTGAATCTTCATATGATCTTACGTGCTAAGAGTAGCACATAGTTAATGTTATTTCATAAACTGGTTTGTTAGGGTTTTACATAACAGGGAGCAATCTACAGTGTAGTTTTGGAACTGCGCAGTAAGTTCTGAGAGCTTAATGATGAAGCATTGAACTGCGCATTCTTTTCAACTTCACTATGCAGAGTTGGTCTACGTGTTGTAGAGAGGATAAATAAGAAGAGTCATTAAGACCTTTTCGAAGATGAAACCAAAGGTCACTTCCTATTGTATATATGCATAATGTGAGTTAATAAAAAAATCAAACTGTCAAGTTACTTATTCCTATAACTATACATGTGCTGATAGTGGTATAAGAGTACGTTTTAACTCCAGGATTCTCTTCTCCCTTGAGCGTTTCATACTTCTATATGGAGAAATTTCCCTCTATATGATTGTCTCTCTAGTTATCCATTGAATCTATCTCTCTGAGATATGTCTCTCATGCCAAAAGAATATCCAACCTCATCTCCATGCAGGTGTTAGGGTTTCCTCCAAAATCATTCACACCCCGCATCTCTCTACTTGGTGCAGAGTGGAATTTATTCCCTTGGATCCATCTACATTCTCATTCATATTAGATAGATTTGTTTTCATTCAAACCCTCCACGTCTTTGGTTTCCACATATTCCTCGACCTTAGTCCTCGGTTTCTCCTTCAACATCCATGCTTCGACTTTGTCCCTGTATTCTTTATCTTTTAACACATGTGCATCATCTAGGTGTTTCCCATTCCTTTTCCATAAGAAAACAGATCGGTCCATAACTTGATGAAACTTTTGTTAGATTCTCACCACTTGTACAAGGGTTTTCAAATCCATACTTCCAACAATTATTTGGTACCATTTTCAAGTTGTTTGCAATCCATGATTATGAGTCCTTCTACGCCTTGCACAATATCCCTGTGAAAATACTTATCAACAAATTTCTTGAAAATTGTATGTTTTTTTTTGGAGATCACATCGGGGATGTGTTGTGAGGAATGAATTTGGAGAGACATACAAAAAATGTAATATTTCTCTCTCACCCATAGCAGGTCATATTATTATGAACATAGAAGAATAAATATAGGAGAAGGGTTTTGGGTTTTTTTTATTATTTTTATGGGAAAGCAATTGCCCCAACTGAGGAGGACCAATTCATGACATTAAGTCTCTCTAGACAAATATCTGCCTGCAATCCTCCTGCCCAAATGTTTTTTTTAACCTTGTCTCTAAACTTGGTGGATTTCTTTCTCAATGTGTTCATTCCAATGGATTTTCCTGCTAAATCTAGATAACAGACCGACAAGAATTATAATTTTTTTGTTCTTTCGTGTGGATATATGATTCTTGATACAGTATCACTGCTACTAAATTTCCTTCTATGTTTGTAACATGTAATATATTCTTTCAAAAACAATTAATACTAGACTGGAGTAGAAGAGGATGGAAGATCAATCAAGGAAGACGTTTTCAAAAAAATAGAAGATTCAAAAACTTTTTTAGGCACAAAATTATTTTTGTAGTGTAGATATTATATTACAAATATTTCCATTTTGTTTATGAAAATGCATTCTCTTGTCTCAACAAGTGTTCCTTCCTTTGGGGTTTCAAGTAATCCATCTTTTGGGGCTTCAAATAATCATTTATTTTGTTTTGGAAGAACTTCCTTTGACGGATAACATGGAGGTAGTAAGAGAGGATGGATAAAGAAGAACTTTAGAGGTAGGGGGTATGCATAATCCCCATGAGAGATCCCATATTCACTGTGTCCATTGTATAAAGAATGGGTCACATGAAGAAAATACGGGTCACATGAAGAAAATACATGCATAATATCTTGGCAAAAGATCAAAGACAAGAACCATAGAAAGAAGACAAGTGTAAAGCATCATATCTTGCGAAAGGTAAAGCACTTTAATATTCTCATTATATTGCTTCCCATTGCAATATTGGAGTAACTGAAGATTTGTTTCACACTTTGTTTTATTCTTGGAGAGATGCATGGCTTCTTAAAACAGATGCAACATGCCACATGACTATCGAGATGGTCTTCTTTGAAGATCTCAATAACAATGTAGATGGTATAGTCTATTTTGTAGATAAATCAAGTCTGAAACCTTTATGAATTGGCACCATCAAGCTTAAATTGTTCGGACTCCTGTATTTTGTTCTTCCTAATGTGATCCATATTCTTGAGTTTTTATGGAAATTGTTGTCTGTTATGCATATTCAACATCAAGGCCAATTTATTCATACATTCAGTGGCAAATTTGAAATAAAGAAGGCTTCGAACAACATGGTTGTTATGATAAGAGTGGAGGATGGAAGATTGCCAAAGTTGGAAGGGACTTTTTCTCATGCACAAAATTCTGCATACCTCTCTCACCATGATGAAGGTATATTTCCATCTAGTCTCTTATGGCATACTAGATTTGGACACATTAATTATAACAGTGTTCATTTGTTGAAAAATAATGGTTTTTTTGGTTAGCCTACTATTCCTATGAATTTGAAGCAATGTGATTTTTGTATCCTTGGAAAATATAGAAAACAACCTTTCCATGATTCCACTTCCATATCATGTAGAAAAATTGGATTGATACATTCTTTTTTTGTGGACCCATGCATGTTCTATCTCCTAATAAAAATAGATATATAATGAATTTTATTGATGATTACACAAGGATGCATTGGGTGTACTTGTTGAAAGATAAATCATAGAATTTTGAAACTTCTAAAAGTTTTCATGTATGGATCCAAAATGAAGCTCAGTCTAGTATTGTCTCTCTTCATATTAATAATGGACGAGAATATACATCTAATGAATTTGAAAACTATCTTCGAAAAAAAGGGATTCAACATCAAACCATTGTTCCATACACAATCCTCAACGAAATGGTGTCATCGAAAGAATGAACAAGATTCTCTTAAACATGGTTCATTCCATAATGTTTTTCAAAAATGTGAAATTGATGTTTTGGGTTGGTGTAGTTCTATGTGTAGTATATGTGGAAAAAAGGTTTCCATCTCATGCTCTTGGAAATAAGACTCCTTATGAAATGTGGTATGGACGCATTCCTTTAGTGAGGTATCTCAAGGCCTTTGATTCCACTTGTTATGACTTAATTCCTAAGGAGCAAAGAAACAATCTTGATGTAAGGAGTTGAAAGCATATCTTCTTGGGTATTCAAATACCACCAAGGCATATCGTCTTTACGATTAGGTAAATAACAAATCCATTCTTTCTATAGATGTATTTTTTCTTGAATCCTCCAAGAATGACAAGATTGTTGAGTGGCATCTTGATCATCTGTATAGATTCACTCATGTAAAGACATATCACAATTTTGATTCAATGAGATTCCACATATTGAAGTGGGGAATTCCTATCTTGGATCAATCTTCAAAATATACTTTTGAAGCACCATCTCACCCTCATGAATAAGTTCCAACCACTTCATCAGAACTTGAAGTTCATTTGGATGATGTGATTGAAAGGATTGAAAATATGAACCTTGATGACAATTCAACACCATCTCAAGAAGCTGAGAAACCTCAACCATCTAAGAAAGGTCCACCAAAGTGGCTCATAAAAACACTTGAAAGTGTTCATACTAATGAATTTGGAAAGACAAGAACCAAAAGTTCCACAATACAAGATGGATGTGATGTAGATAATTCAAATTCAGGTGATATATGTGACATGGATATTTCATATGATTGTGAATTGAATTTATCTACTAAAATTTGAACCAACTTCCTTTGGAGAAGATTCTAACTCACAATGAGTGGAAAGAAGCCATGTAGAAGGAGTATGATTCTCTCATCAAGAATGGGACATGGAATTTGGTGGAATATCTATTTGGAACCAAGCCAATTGGATGCAAGTGGGTCTTCAAGAACAAGTACAAATCATATGGTTCAGTTGATAAGCACAAAGTGAGGCTCATAGAAAAATATTTTTCATAGAAAGAAGGTATTGATTATGATGAAACTTCCCCCCCCCCAAAAAAAAAATGGGCTACCATTTGTACTCTATTTTCCTTGGTAGCACATAATGGATGGAAAATTCATCAAATTTTTCTTGAATGGAGACTTGAAAGAGAATATCTTCATGTCTCATCCATAAGGATTTGTTTGGAAGGAACAAGAACAAAAAGTATGCAAACTAATAAAATCCTTATAATGCATGAAACAAGTGTTAGAGATAATGCTTACAGCTGTTGTTATCATGAGTTTCTAGGTTAACTATTAGTGTTGTAATAGTTAGTTTCAACTATGACTGTTGTAACAGTGAGATTCTAGGTTTACTATTTTTAGCTAATCAGATCCACTTGAGTCAGTGATCTGCATGCTATATATGTAACCCCCATTTGTTTGTTAAGCAATGGAAAACGTTTTGTGTTGTGTGAATTAATTCTTCCAATTTTATTTTGGTATCAGAGCCAAGGAGTTTGCTGCTGCAAAACTCGCTGCCATCCTTGGAGCATCTACGCGTGGAGTTAAGCATCTGCGTGAGAGTAACATGGTCACGGTTCGAGATGGAGAAGGGTCGTGCAAATCCGTGAGCAGATCGGTGAATCGAGGCAAGAAGGTCGTGAGCATTTCCGTGAGTAAGCATCATCTTTGAGAAGCTTCGAGCATTCAAGCGTGAGCTTCACGAATTCAAGCGTTGAAAGAGGAAGCGTGAGTTTTATGAGTCATTCACGATTTGCATGCATGCATATGTGGAGCATTGAATAAGATTTGCATGGGTTGAATTGTTTGAGAGTGAGGTATAAAATTTTCTTTTAAATAAAAAAGAGGGATATTTTGAATATTAAAGTGAATGCATGTGGATAAAGTAAATGCATGTGTATACGTGAAGTTATAAATCTTTTTATTAAAGTAGGTAAAAGATTTAAGTATGAAGGAAGGTGAAGTGGAAGTAGTTAGTTCACATTATGAAGTTACACTATACTCCAAAGGACAATGCATCAAGCGTGCAATAGATCTCTCCATGAAGTACGATTATCTCACTAAGGAGTTGTCGCATTCAGAGCAAATGGCCACCGAAAATATTTCAACGTTTGGTATCTCGGTGTGGATAGATATGAAGGAAGAACCACCCCTACATTTCTACTTATATATGTGTGTGTGGTGTGTTTAATTTTTTTTTATGTGTGTTAGATATATTATATGTGTGTGAGAGAGTGTGATTTTATTTGTAATCAAATGATGAAGAACCAATCATTGAACAGAGTAGCATATGTTAAAGCTAGTGGTTCTCGACGTTCTTCGGTGCCAAGAGAACACATCATTGGTTTGAGTATGTGTACAAGTCTGTTATACACTGGTGGATCTTGTTGTTCTTCGGTGCTCCAAGATCAAAAGTTACAGGTTACCTTGTTGTTTTGTAATGTGCTATTGTTCAAGTGTTTATGTAAAAATAAGAATTGTATCTTGATGCAAGATGGTAGCCCCAGTTTCAAGTACAATGTTTTTATTGAAGTCACCTTGTGTAAAGGAATGTTGAAGACATTCAGTATCCAAACTGTTCTTCTATATACTGAAGGATAGCCGAAAGCAAAAATACGACAGATGAAGGCAAGTTCATAGAATGCATCAATAATTGTCAACTTTTATCACGGAAGCCCCGATGAGCCAAGTTGTCAAATTGTCCAGTATACAAGTACAAGAAAGATGGTCAGAGGTGTTTTGACTTTAATTGTGTCAGTGGGTAGCTCGAAGAAGAGGAAGAAGAAAGAGCGGAAGCCGTATGATTGCAGAGTGAGTTTCAGTGCTGAGGAAGACCAGATCAGACAGACAGATGAAAGTTCTAGTGTTGTAATCTTTTGTGTTGTATTGTGATTGAGATATTTGTAATGTAAGCATTAAGAGAGGGTGTTAGAGATAATGCTTACAGCTGTTGTTATCGTGAGTTTCTAGGTTAACTATTAGTGTTGTAATAGTTAGTTTCAACTATGACTGTTGTAACAGTGAGATTCTAGGTTTACTATTTTTAGCTAATCAGATCCACTTGAGTCAGTGATCTGCATGCTATATATGTAACCCCCATTTGTTTGTTAAGCAATGGAAAACGTTTTGTGTTGTGTGAATTAATTCTTCCAATTTTATTTACAAGCACTGCGAGCCTAGTATGAAAAGATAATTGGGAATCTTCTAAAACTAAATTTCAAACACTTTAATCTTGATGATGCAACTCTTCTTGTCAATTGATGCAGGAGCATCATCGACTCATCAAGCGAGCCAGCGGAAGGGAAGACAGCTGGATAAGCCAACACAAATTTTGAAATTGCTTTGGAATTGTTGCGCAAATCTTAAATGAGTCATTTAAGAAGAGGAACCTTTGTATATTGTAATGGACCTTGAGCGGATAGCTCTCATCCTTTAGTAGATAGATGACATTTAATATAGTTAATGCTGGTAGATAGGATTTTAATTCATAGATTAGACAGCTTAGGAAGCAGGAGGAAAAACGGATATAGACACCCTCATTGTACATTGTATTATGATCAATTCATGAAGAAGAGCAACGCGGAGAGCTGTGTGAGAACACCCATGTACAGACAATTGAATTAATAGAAGAGTTCTGATTCAATTTCAGGGTTTGTGTTACTCTCTGTGTATTTGATGTTGTTATGCTCATGAATGTATGTTTCCCGTTATACATTTTCTTTTATATGCTGTGTATGTGATTTCATGGTTGAATTGAAGTCTGAGAGAAGGAAGGAATGAGTTTCAATTGTTTCTCTATTTGAGCCAAGAGATTCCTGCAAGGAGTGCAATTGAATTTTCCGCAAGGAGTGCGTTGACAGAGGACTCATTTAGAGATAGCTTTTTGTTCTCATTCATCCCGAAAGGTGCAGTTGGGCACAGGAGCCGTGCAAGGAGTGTGCAGGCTGGATAAAGGTCTCAGGGTTGTGAACCTGAGTAAAAAATTGAAAGACTGTTGTTGTAGGAGTGCGCAGTGTCGAGAGACTTCAACACTTAGACGTCATTGAAGGGTTGCCGCAAGGAGTGCGCGCAAGAAGTTTTCTGAAAGACTTGAGAGTCGTGAACAAGCTCAAGAGGTATAGAACCTTGAGGAATCACTGAGAGGAGCACAGGGAGTTGGTGCCTTGAAAGCTTGCAAGAAGTGTCGTAGGTTTACAAGCAGGTGGGAAAGCTCTGCAGAAGAACACTTAGTCATTTCGCAGAATTTCACCAGGAGAGAAGGACGATCGAGATTCCCCGGGAGAATCAGCAAATCACCGTGAGCCGTTGGATCTCGCGGAGGTGCAGGGAGGTTACAGTGCAAATGTAGAAGAGGTTTGAAGCTCAGGAGGGGCAGAGATGTCAATCCGAGTCACAAGGACCGTCGGATCTACACGTGATATCGGGTATCGGGGATTCGCGAGTCAAATCTCCAAGTTGTTGCATCAAGAATTGCGATATCGCGATCCGCGATATCCTGACGAGCTTGAACCGTCCATCAGTGGGGACGCGTGTCAGAAGATCCAAAGGAAGTCGGGGTTCGGAGAATCGGGGGTTTCGAGAACAAAGAAATCTCGCCGCTTGGAGTCGTGATCCGTGATATCCCGACAGTGACGTAAGCAGTGTGGGACCGCCAGAGTCAGAGTGGAAGACAGGTGGCACAGTATCGAGGATCGAGGAAAAGCAAGACCCGAAACATTTGGCATCAGGATTCGCGACCCCGCGAAGTCCAAAATCCCGATAAGGTGACGAGACCATTGAATAGTCAAACCGCGGTTGCATCAGAGTATCAGCACATTGGGGTTCGGAGTTCAGAAATTTCGTTTGTTGACGTAGCGAGTAGCGAGTTCCCGATAGGGAGAACTCCGATAGCAAGGGAAAAAGTCAATGTTGACTCGCGTCGGAGTTCGGGGAATCGTGAGGCACAAAACACGCGACCATAGGATTCGCGAAATCGCAAATTCCGATTTCTCGACCGTTAAGGGAGATCTTTGAAGAATTGTTGTGGGTAAGGAAAATTCCTGACAGGGAATTAGAAGAACATTTGAGTTCTTCGGGCCGAGAACGGAAGAAGATCCTATGCGCGCGCGTGGACCTTCCGACATGCGGGTAGTGAGGGGGACGCATTGTCGTCATCAAGAAAGTTGGAAACAATATTGTATATCTTGTAGTGTATGTAGATGGTATGTTGGTAACATAGAACAATGAAAACTATATTGCATCCATAAACAAAGAGTTGAATAAAGGTTTTGAGATGACATATTTGGGACATTTTCACTACTATTTGGGCATTGAAGTGACTCAAAATACAAAATACATATTTATCTTCCAAAAGAAGTAGATTGGAGAATTTTTGAACAAGTTTGACATATCTTAGTGTAACCCTCTTTCTAGTCCAATGAAATAGAATTTGATTCTCACATCAAAAGAAAGCAATGAATTTGAGGATGCAACCAAGTATAGACAACTTGTGGAAAATGTTATCTACCTTACCACCACTAGACCATATATTTCATTAGTTGTTGGGATTCTTTCGAGATTCATGCAAAAAACTTATGAAGGACATCGGTCCACTTCAAAAAGAGTTCTAAAATACTTGAAGTGAACTTGAGATTTTGGAATCAAGTATTCTAAAGTGGATGACTTCATCCTCATTGAATATATGATTCAAAATTTGATTGGTATAAAGGAAATGGAGTGTCAACTTCAGGCTATCTCATAAGTCTTGGATCAGTAGCTTCTAGTGGAGATACTGTGAGTTCCAATAGGTTCCACAACATAGGTAGAATATGTGGTAGCTTAGAAGAAACAAAGGATATTGTGTGGCTCAAGAAAATACTTGATGATTTGTAGGAGAAACAAGTGAATTCTACTTCTCTTTGGGTTGACAATACTTTTGTGATCTAGTTGGCCAAGAATCTCAAATTCCATAATCGAACCAAGAACATCAACACAAAGTACCATCTGATTTGATATCACATCAATACAAAGTACCATCTAAGAGGCAGTGTATTCACTTGAGACGTTGTTCCACAAATGAATAAATTGTGAGCATATTCACTAAAGCTCTTGGAAGAAAAAAATTGAAAATTTAAAAATGATATTGTGACTTACAAACACCCCTTTGAATTAAGGGGATATGTTAAATACCTAATCCTTAAAGATTAAAATCTTTGTAAATATTATTTAGAAGAAATATGAAAAAGTGTAGGTAAATAAGAACAATCATTCAAACTTCTTGAAAAATGAAACAAAAGTTACATACTATTATATAACATAAAATAAAATAAAAATCAAGTATGGAGTTACTTATTCTTGATCCATACCTAACCTAAAAGTGGCAATCCTACAACAACCTTAGAATATGACAACAACCTATTGCACTTAAAAGTATATGATTTTGTGGTGTGGAATCCAATGTGGAATGAAGCTTTACTACCCACTACAACCTTCAATGCATCAATTACCATCACAGCTACACATGGCATGTTACACATACCACCAAAACAATATAAAATATCTGCCCACATTATGACACCTCCTCTAGATATAATAATAGATTAGATTAAATGTGGTAGAAGGAAATGCAATTACTTAATAACACTAGTGATAATTGAAATGCAAAGAAGTTATTATTTTAGATATCAAGTAAAAACTTTTTATTAAATCCTCATCGCAAAAAAACATAGTTTTTATTTTAAATTTGAAGAAAAAAAAAATTATTACGCCGAAAAGCGTATACCTATTGACAATGAGCACAATTAATCACCTTTTAATCTAAAATTTTAATCTGATGGCTAATAATTAAAGATGTTGGCATATTCTTAGTTGTCCTCCCAAATCAATAAATGTAATTTCCTCTTCATAACTTCCTTGTATTTTTATCTTTACCTTTTAACATTTACCTAATCATATTAATATAATTACCACATTTAAATGATTAAACTTTGAATTTAGCACGCTGACTATAGACACTCTTGGCATTTCATTTTCTGGCTATGCATTTCATTTTCTGTCGCCTTTCAGCGTTAATCAACCACTATTTTGAATGGATGTTATAGTTTAATCATGTCCCAAAAAAAACCATATCCATATTTTAAAACATATTTAATCTTGTACGCCTATCGTCCAATGAGGGTTGCTCTCAACAGAATTTCGTTTAATAAAAAGGAGAAAGTTTAGTTTCAATGCCTCATAAGGGGATCAGAGTAAAATCATTAATTAAATAAAACTTATAACAGAAGAAACCAGAATTGTTAACATACGATGAAGGCAGTTCTAGGAATAAACCGGTTCTAGACCAAAAGATGGCGCAAAATAATTCATCTACTGTAGAAAAATACATATGCATCATTACATTATGATTTATAAATACCGTGAATCATTGGGCTCACTGAGATTTCCTGATGTAAGTTTCACTGTTAAATCCTTGATGTCTAGCCAACGCTGACACAGGCAGCATGAATATTTCGTTAGGGCATTGCGTTTGTATTTAGTTTATTCTATATCACTGGATATCCTTTCTCGCTGCTGTCGTCAAATCAGAACACCCGAACCAGATATCGACAATGTCTTGGTAGCAATCTCCTCGATAATTTCTTGAATATTTTTGTATGAAGACCCGCCTTCCACTGTTGCCTCCGACGCTAATGTCTTCCACTGTGAAGCGTTCTTCCTCATCCCAACGCCTCGCTCAGTTTCCATGACTATCCTGATACATTTCTCCACTTCCTCCTTCTCTACCAGTCCGTCTGCTGACCGTTTATTCACTCTCAATCCCGTCTTCCATTGCTCTTCAACGTA
>ML809383.1:36672-82803 GCA_009831015.1 Picea engelmannii
TCACTTAACTTTATCTGAAGTGCATCAAGCAATTTATTCTTCATTTCAATTTCATCTCGAAGATCATTTACTGAATGCATTGTATCAACCATGTGATCAATTATGTTTTGGTTTTGAATTAACTTCATCTCAAGTGTTTTAATTAATTTATCTTTCATATCAATTTGATCTTGTAATTCATGGTTGTACTCTTGCAACTCTTTGATTTCTTGAAAGGCGTTTTGTAAACGCTTTCCTCCTTTACCCATTATTCTTTCACTTGTGCTTGCTTGAACTCGCTCGCTTGAACTCTTCTTTAAACTTTCACGCTCGCTTGAAATTGATTCAGTCAAACTGGCTCACTTGAAATTTTCAATAAGTTGAGGATGTCGGTTACCACCGAAAATGCATCCAAACATGTGATGTTTACAATGATTTGAGTTAAACTACTCAACCTTGTTAATTGCGACTCAAAATCATAATGACTCTTTGGTGTTGGGCTCAGCCGAGAATGCACCCAAAAATTACACTGCAATTCAACTTGATTTTGATTTCACACTTACAAAGAAAACTATTGCAAGTTTACAATGAATGCGGATTTAATTGATCTTCAAATTGATGATGCTTCGACTCCAAGTCATGTCCAATTATCCTTCCATTACAAGCTTGATTTGTTCATTTCTTCAATATTCTTTGTTGTTTCTTGATTACATGTGTTTTGATTGCTTATACTGGATTGTATGTGCTTCACTGACATTAATTGTGGGCTTATTTCATTTACCTTCTTTGTACTCCGTGTATGTGGGATAACGTCAAAACTAGACGTAAACTAACTCATAAGAGAACCATGAAAAAAATCACCAACACACACTACACAAGGTGTACCTAAGATCCCCTTATTCAATTTCGGGCGGATCTAGGACACAGAGCAAAAAGAATTGATTTTATTATGGACTTCTTCCTTGCTACCAAATACAACGACCTCTTTAATACTAAAGAGTAAGTTTCATGAGAGGTCAAACTTTCCTCATTAACTCAAAGTTTCAAAAATTTGATCACCTTTTAAGGAAAGTTAGTTTGAAAAACTCCCCAAAATGAAGAAGATGCGCCATTTTTTAATCGATGGGTGCACAAATCTCTCCATTGAGATTTTAATAGATCTGCTTCCGGCTCGAAGATGAATACTTGTTTAATGCCATTAAATACGCAAATAGAGACCCTTGAATGGATGTTCATGAAGCCATGCATACAAATGCATCATTAAGCCAACAGATCCGCGCTTCTCTTTCAATATCTTTATTATGTGATAGATCTCGTCTTCGCTTCCCCACTGGTAAATCTCCTCTTGTTCTTTCTTTTGGTCACTGAATGCAATTCGCATACCTCGGGTCTGAAAAATTCGCTGGCGGTGATCCTTAGCTTCTCTACAACAAGAGACTCAGACTTCGACATTAACAATAATCAGTCGGTCGAAATAAAAAACTACCTTCGATCTGAGAATTCAAATCTACAAAGTGGCTGAATCAAATGGGTCAATTCCCATTGCTTGGAGGTCTGCACTGGATTTGCCTAGATGCTAGATCGATTTATTTTCTTACAGAGGATGGCTCTCTTCTACAGTAAAATTGTACATGTTGATCTCTCCACATTCGACGGCTACTTCAAACTCCAGGCGAACTGCTCCAGGAAGCGATCTGAGTAGCAACAATCATTCATGCAGGAGAACTTCGACAACGATCAGTGCAGGCACACATCTTCTCCACCAAACAGATATTGCAGTGTTAATCGCGCGAGGAGGGATCACGGGCCATGAGAAGATTTTGGTCTGCTGATTTGTTGAAAACCATCGAATATCCCTTTGATTTGTTGAAAACCTTCGAATCTGCATGTGTCCTTCACTCAGACAAAAGAAAAGATTCAGATCGTGCTTGTCTAATAGAGGCAGAAGCTCTACAACGATTTTATCATATTCTGGCTAGCGTGATATCCAATCCCTATGCGATTTGTGCATGTTGCATGAGATCCCTCGCGCGATTTTGTGCATGCTGCGTCCCACCTTTCGCTTCACGGCAACGAGCAATTTTTTTTTTTATTCTCTCTAATAATAGTTGCTAGGGATTCTCCTCCCTGGGATCACTTCGAACCAAATGTTCAACACTGTGTTTGATGAACGCGCCTTCTCCACAAACTCAATAATGGCAGTGGGAGTCGCCTTTCCGCCCCAATACTCAGTGGCCCTGGAATCTCTTTTCGGTGTCAAAATTCGAGTGAATCACACAGAGAACACACGGCGAATTGGGTGAAGTGCGAAGGGACTCCTTCTAGTGGGCTCCTCCATGGCTCTCAACTCCCATTTTTGACCGATAGCCATGACACACGGTGAAAGATTTGAAAATTACATGAGGGAATACCAGAGGCCATCCATGGATCTGGCGTGTAGATATGGCATGTAGCTGAGTTTGAAACTCATCAGCCGCAATATTTCTTCATTTCCTTGCTCAAACAATTCCCATGGAGCACTCTCAACTATCACAGAAAAAAATCAGATCTACACAAACGTTGTAAGGAACGTGGCTATGAAATCAAACTAAAACTGTCCATGAAAAAATATCATGCAATTACCAGGCCCTGAGAACTATAGAGCTCTGATACCAATTGAAGAAATTAAACACAATAAATTAAAGACAAGAACAACAACATGGCGGAAAAGGCATAATAGCCAACACACATTTATTCACTCCAATGTTACATATTTATAGTATAATGGGTGATGCCACCTCATAGAGAGATTTTCTCTAGATCCTAAAATCATGCATTATGACTAGGCTAGGCAATCTTAACTAACTCATTAGTCATCACTTGAGGATATATTACTAATATCCTAAATGAATAATACAAATATAGGTGACAATTTAGACTTAGTGATTGCTAAAGGTAAGACATAGGCTAACAGATTTGGGCAGGAGCCATTAAGAATTTGAAGAAATTGACTCCAAATAGTTAGCTTGCCTTGTAGTGCATTATAAGATGATACACAAGAAGGATTTATAAATCTGGAATTATGATAGGTTGAGGGGTAAAACTTTTAATCATTAAATTTACCTTAGGCCTCCTTCTAGCGCCATTTGTTGACAGGCGAAATTGACCATCTGTCAACTGGAAGAGCGAGCCCGGTCCGGGGTTGTCTAAATAACCCAAGCCATTTGGTATAACTCATTCTAACGGGTTTAATGGCTCCATTAGCCAATCTAAGAATCCTAAAAGAAATGAATAAAAGAGAGAAACAACTAACTAATTACTAAACACACTATATATATGTACATATGTTCAAATGTAACTATAGTAGTTGTATTTAAGTAGAAGATATACAAGTCTCATTTATTTACAAAATTTACAAGATGCAAGTTTTAATCGAAACTTACGAAAATCGATGTGAAAAATAATTGCTTCTAGGAAGTAGATAAAGAAAGCACATAAAAATATTTATTGTTTTTGTTTTATAAATTTAAAGAATCTTGCAAAAAATATTAATGAAACACGAACATGTGGATAGTCAAAGCTGAACTATACATTCTAGTTTCAATGATATGTAAATTACAGAAAAATGCAAAGAAGCTATCATGTCAGTGAATTAGTGAGGTGTATCCAAGCATCTGCATGAGTGGTGAACATCCAATTGCCATGTCCAAGAGAGAAATTTGGAATGAACCTTATGACTATTCTAAATAAATTTAGAACATGTATTGGCAGCTTAGGTTTTAATGACAGAAAAGGAAACACAAACATAAACCTTTGATCTCATAATTATACATGATTACAACAAGATAAATCTGGAAGCAATCTATGCATTTTATCATTCAATTTAAAACTCAAAGATAAATCTCATTATTTAAACCGAAGATATAATCACAGTATTTATATTTTGATTGAAGCAAATGATAGATGGTATTTATAATAAAAGCCTCCTACACGTCACAGATCATTTAATCTAAAGATATCAGACCTGCACATGTAACATGATTAAAAAAAACATTAATAACAACATTATAAACAAAAGGCTAAAGCCAAAATGCATATATGTTGTTCTATTAAGTTTTTGGAATCACTTGTCCATTCTGTAGCCCTGAAGAAATTGTTTGGATAATAGACTTTAAAGATTGGAAAAATTAATACATAGATGATAATAATTAACCATGTATTGATAAAAAAGACTAAAGCTATTTAAATCAATGCATAATCAATTATTCAAATAATATGAATATATTATAATGAAAATAAAACCATTTTACTTATAGGACAAAAGCCATTAAGCACCCTGGAATTCCATATTCTTCTTTGAAAATATTCGTCCATTCTCCCAAAGATTCCACCCATCCATTACTCCATTTGAAAAGAAATAAAAAGTTTACAAAAACAATAATATACAAAAGAGAAAGGATTAAAATCCTCCTCTCCCATTCTTGGATCTCTTTGGCTCTGATCTTTCTCATATATTTATAAAATGAATGAACAGTCTGGGCGTCATTATTAATTTCCTCCACTTGAAATTTGCCTCTAAAATAGACCCAAATCTCTCTCAAATCGTGCATTTGTTTGGGAAAATCTCTATGAGGAAGGTAAATGGGTCCATTTTGGTTTTGGGTTTTCAACCGTTTCTTCAAATTCCTCATGGTTTGGCTGCAATCAGTTCTACAAAATCGTCTGTCTGATCTTGACGCCTTTCCAAATTTTATCTGTTGTTGCTCATAAAATTATTTGTAGCAATCCAAAATTATTTTTGGATCAATCATGTTGAACATATTTGGATAATAAAATCAATCCATGATCAGATCCGTATCAAATATTTGATAATAGAAACCTATGAAACAAAATGAAACCTAAACTAATAACCTAAAAATTGTGAATAAAACAAAATCTAGAAAAATCAAGAATGAATTTAAATTAACTATAACTTATAAACAAACAATGTTTATAATTTACTTTCAAATATGATCTTAAAATTCTAGAAGCTTCAAGTTAATGGAGAAGACAAAAATATTAATTTTTATTTTTTATAAATGATAGATAATTCTTTTATTATTATTATTTTGAAATGAGATGCAAAATGAAAAAAGAATTTAATTAATTAATATAATCAAATGATTTCATGAAAATGAGAAACCAACCAAGATATTATTTGATGAAGTATTGAACACATTATTCAAAATAGTCAAACTTTCTAATGAGCAAAAGAATGAACACATAATCATAATTTAAACAAAAGTAAACATTTGATAAAAATTAACGTTTTTGTTTAAATTGAGATTTTTATGCTCGTTTCTAACTTTTGACATATACTCTTGTAATGAATGTTTCATACTATAGTGAATGTCTTAAGTTTGTCTCAAAGCAAGCCAAGGCATGGAACTATTTGAAAAGGTTGATTCTGTAGCTCATTATAATTATCAAGATTCTAATAGGGGCCCTTTAAATTTTGTAAAAATATAAGGGGAGTTGTTGGGGCCCAACACATCTTCATTACTCTTTTAATCCCAATGTGTCTTTTACTTTAGCAATATTTGCGGGTTTGTTTGCAGTCGAGAAACCATGAGAAATTCATCCAAAATTATCAGCATCATCATCTTTGCATGGGAAAATTAACATCTTTCACACACCAACATCCATGTCCATCAACAAATTTTCTCGAGAATATTTAATATCAAATAGCTTCGTATGAGCACATCGACTAATCATTTCTTTTCTTTCTTTTCATGTTTGAACATCATTGCAAACAATGGATCGACCATGAACAATTGAAATCCACATTCAATAAACATCTTCAATATCACAATAAATTATCATTGAGCATCTTCAATATCACAATCAATTATCATTGAGCATCTTCAATATCACAAATAATCAACAGAGAGAATCTTCAATATCACGAGCAGTGATCGACCTCTACTTATCTCTCCATCTCGATCTCTTCTCATCTTTTCATCTTCTTAGGTTTAGACCACCCCCATTCATTGTTGTTGTCACCGAGTTGAATGAAGGAGGCAATGATGCCAGATGTTGGAAGGCTAACTTCCAACCAACATTCAAGTAAGAATGATGTCAGTCGTATGCATACATGAGTCCACCAAGAGAGATATATTGGGGAGAACATTCTACCATCTTGTAATCATGCTTGATAGGTATTTATACAATGATATGGATGGTTGGAGCGGTTGCACCCGCTCCAACTAATCATCCATTTAGGCTCTTTTATTTATTATACACATATATTTATCCGCTTTATGTTATATTACATAGGTATGATGACATTTATGATTCCTAAGAGGCCCCTTTAACATGGGTCTAGTCGGCGAAGCCCACTAGTCCCTACAACAATGATTAACGTCCACTGAGACCAAATTGGTCTATTGTACCTTAAGAGGTTAATGGATTACTTGCAACTCTTTAGAATTTTGTGTATGTTCTTGAAAAGCATTAAGAGAAGCTTTCCAAGATCACCATAGTTTTTTTGAGTTAAAAAGTTAGGAAGGTTGGTAGTGTAAGAAATATTTTGAAATTGAGATCTAATATGGGTATGGGATGGACAATCTAAGAGAAAGTTATTTTGATCTTCAACATTCTTAGTGTCACAGAGGTGAGACACTCTTTCATCCCATGGCAATTTAGGAATTGAACAATGCTCAATTTCACTATGGATCTTGTGAGAATTTGTTCTTATCTTAGCAAGGCTTACTTGTTTCTTTCCACTTGTCAAAACAAAGAGACAATTTTGATTTTCTAGATTAGGTTTGATTATATTCTTATAAAACCTTAATTTTGTTTTTTCCTCTAACTCTTTAGTACACCACATTTTCTCCTTAAATTTTGATTTAATGATATTTTTAATAGTATCCTTATTCTGCAAAATGGTGTCTTCCATGATTCCCCAATAGCTTAACCAAGACTAGGCATCTTTATGCCATCCTTGCTTGAGTCAAATGTGGTTACGAATGGATTTTGAAGCAATTTGAGGAAATCTCTTGTCTTCCATGTTGTTTAAATTGTTCTTATACATTGAGTATCTATTCATAGTCGTTCTCTCAACGAGGGGAAGGATTTCCTCTAAGAAGAGGATGGGATAGGGCATATTTCCATTAATTTTGACATTATAGGCTATAAATTTCTTTTGGATTTTCTCTATGTTTCTCCAAGATTCATGAGAGATACTGCATCCCTAGAATTCACATCCATATATAATAAATGGCATAACAATATTTTCAAAGAGGAGTTTCTTCTTATCCCATATCTAAAGATTAGTTGATTTACAATTGTCTTCAAGCCCATAATAATATTTCCATCCCCCAATAATCATTTTCTCAATGTTGTAATTCCAGTTGAGCTTTTGGTGAATATCAATTCTAAGATATTTGTATGAAGTCACTTTCTCCAAGTTGTTGTTGTCATTAATAATATTAATACTATTAATATTATTAATGCATTGATACTATTAAAGTAATATATTACAGTAATAAAGTAATAATATTAATACATTAAATTATTATTAATACATTAATACTATAATACATTATATATATTATAAATACATTAAAACATTTATTAAAAATGACCATGTTTCACTATGGTTCAGTATGGTTGACCATGATCATGGTATTTTATGGTTATGACTATGAATGGCATTAATACATTAATGTATACTATAATGTATTAATTTAATTAATTAATACATCAATACATTTTTAATAAATACATTACTAAAGTATTAATACATTATTGCATAAATGTAATGTATTAATATTGTATGACAATAATGTATTTAGTAATACATTATTACATTGTTGTGTACAACACATTGCGACAATGGGTAGTGTTCTCCCCATTGCAGTGTTTGGAAATGTCAGTCGCAATGTGACAACTAAATATGTGTGTCACATTGGAATTCAAGGATATGTTTATCACATTGCAATGATAAGGCTATTTTTGTCACATTGTGATGTTACTATGTTTTGTAGTTTGCAACACTACTATTTTCGACACATTGCGATGTTTGGAAATGCTTGACACATTGCAACCTTGAGATATGTGCATCACATTGCAATGTGAGGCAATGTCCGTGACATTGAGATGACAGTGTGATGTGCAACGCATTGCAATGTATGGAAATGTCTGTCACAATGCGACGACAAGATATGTGCATCACATTTGAACGTGAGGATATGTTCGTCACATTGCGATGATAGGCGATGTATGTTTATGTTCAACACATTGTGATGTCAGGGCTATGTTTGTCACATTGTGATGTTACCGTGTTTGGTAGATTACAAGGTTATTTTGTTCGACACATTGCAACGTTTGGAAAAAAATTTCACATTGTGACATCAAGATATGTGCATCACATTGCAATGTGAGGAAATGTTCATCACATTGAGATGACAGGAAAATGTTGGACACAATGCGATGTCTATTGATCTCATCACATTGCGACATTACTATCCACATTGTAATGACATGGCTATGTTCATCACATTGCGACATCAGTTTATGTTCGTCACATTATGTTGTTACTATGTTCAATAGATTGCAACGTTATTATGTTCGTCAGAGTGCAACGTTACTATGTTCATCATTGTTCGATGTTACTATGTTCAACACATTGCAACATTTCTATGTTTGTCACATTGTAATGTCCAATTTTGTTCATCATATTTCATCATTGAGTCATGTTTGTCGCAAGATAAGGTTGATTTGTGTTCGCCACATTACAAAAAATAAATTTTGGCAAAGTTTAAAAAAAATATAACTTAGTTTTTCCTTTGTGAAAAAGATAGGAACTTTGAACCAATGCGATATATTGCATAGAAGTAAACTTAGGATCATATTTGTTCCAAGGACATTGATTTCATATTATCTTGAATTGTAAAATATGTCTCTTTCAAATAAGTATATATAAAATTAGAGTGTGCATTTATGCATTCCACTTATCCTTGTTGCAAATTGTGATTAAACACAAAGGAATGAGTTAAAAACAATTATGATTTACAGTAGTAAAATATTTAATTGAAATCTATTTATGACTAACTATGATCAATTTCATGATATTTCTTTTCTGGATAGATTCATACAACTAAAGTGTTATCGTACAACTAATGTGTTCATACAAGCACACTCAATGAGAAAGTACTTTTCATCTTCAACCCTTTCAGTGTCACAAAGATGACAAATTCATTCATGCCACACTGTTTTCCTTTTGTATTTTATAATAAAATAAATTTTCATCAAAACAATTTTTTTATAAATATTCGAGTATAAAAATATTATAATCATTATAATATTACATTATAATCTTATATATAATTTTTTAATGTTTTATATAAAACAATCTATATTAATATCATTCAACGACTTTATAATGTGAAATGTTAAATTTTATTTTTTTTTAATTTTGCTTAAAAAAAATAAATTAAATTAAAATTTAATAAATAATAATAATATAAAATAAATAACTATAAAATTTAATTAATTAAAATAAATCATTTCAAATTAAAATAAAAAATAAAAACATATTTAGGTTTCACATCCCAGTACAACTAACTCCATTTTAAATTTCACAAAAATAAATCATTATAATATTTTTATACTCGAACCTTTATCACATTAGTGATTATAATGAAAAAAATATGAAATTATAAAATTTAATGATAAAAAGATAAATTATAAAATTTAAATATTGAAAATAAAAAAATATTAAATTATAAAATTTAATAATAAAAAGATTAAATTGTAAAATTTAAATATTTATGTAAATATTAATTTTTTTTTTTTATTATAGATTAATTTATTTAACTATTATATTTGTGTATTTTAATAAATAATATTTTTATATTTAAATAAATAATAGAAAAGTTTTTCTAAACTTTTTTTAATTATTATAAATTAATAAACTAATTACAAATATTTAAATTTCCATTTGATATGATACCTTCCATCATGTCCAATGAAAATATGTCATAAGACCGAACTCTAAATGCTCACATATTTCTTTGAAAAGAATTTTTATTTTAAATGAATAATTCATTACCATCACCGAACCCTAAGTGCTAGTGCGAATATTAATTCTACGAATTTATTATAAGAAAGGGCTTAAAAAAAATATGAAAGCTTCAAATTAGCATCGATCATAAATATCAATCATAACATAGAAACCCTCCACATTTGTGCATATATTAGGTCTATGAGATTATTATTAGAAAATGGTTCACGAAGGTAGTCGATCACCTGCATTTGAGTAAGGTAATCGATCACATGCATTTTATTTTGTAGGGGGATATTTGATGTTGTAAAAGATAAAAAGTTAACACTGAAGTAAATGTTTAATGTCAAGTAAGTTTGTTAATCACTTAATATTTCTTAACATGATTAAGTAAATGTGAAAAAGTAAACAAGTTAAATTTTAAATGCTAGAATGTTATGAAATGAAATCACATTCATTGATTTGGAAAGATGACTAAGAAGCATCTTCAATTTCTAGCCATAAGATTAGAATTTATAATTAAAAGATCATTAAATGTGCCCATTTCCAATAAGTGTATATGCATAAATATAATAAACATATATTGTTAGAGTTAAATATAAGATAAACACAAATTACCAAAAAATTCTATGAGTTCTTGTTGATGTTGTTTTTGTTGGGTTCTCTCAGTTCTAATTATATCTATAGAGTTTATAAGTAGTGAGCCACTACACCAATAGATATGGTGATTTTTCTTGTTGGTTGGCCCCCAATTAACATCCTCGGGCCTCCAAAGACCGGGCAATGCTATCGACACAACCTTAACTTATCCTTTAAAGCTAAGATACCAAACTGTAACATCCCCTCGGGTTGTCAACCCACGCCAGGAGTAATGCTACTGCAGAATTATTCCTCTCATGCGGAACGAAGAATTGTGATGTATCAACTAAAAGGAAAAGCATCCATGTGGTGGGATCAACTTGTGCAGGTGCAGCACATTAGAGAGAAAGATATCACGTGGAAGGAATTCAAAAGGTATTTCGAGAAGAAGTATTTGACTGTACGATATTATGACAGAAAGATGAAAGAGTTCTTTACTCAAGCTGGGTAGCATGACTCAATTATGGTGGTGGTGGACAACCTTACGAAAGCTTCCCATTTCATTTCGTTAAAAACCACTCACAAGGTAGCGAATGTTGTTGATATTTTTATGAAGGAAGTGGCACGATTGGACGGAGTTCCCAAGACAATTGTGTCTAACAAAGACCTCAAATTTACCTCAAATATCTAGAAAGGGTTATTCAAAGGATTCAGAACGAATCTGAATTTCAATACAGCCTACCATCCTGAGTCGGATAGGCAGATAGAGCGGGTGAATCGAGTGATAGAAGACATACTGAGAATGTATGTGATGGACAAACCATCGAAATGTGAAGACTACCTGCACTTGGTAGAATTCGCCTACAAAAATGGGTATCAAGCATCATTAAAGATGAGCCCATTTGAAGCGCTTTATGGTAGAAAGTGAAATACTCCAATAAGATGGGATAATCCAGCTGACAGAGCAGTAGTTGGGCTAGATTTTCTCAAGGAAATGGAAGAGCAAATGCGAAAAATTAAGTAGAATTTGAAAGTTGCCCAAGACAGGCAACAAAGTTATGCTAATAAAAACAGAACCTACAAGGAGTTTAAAGTGGGTGACCATGTTTTCTTGAAAGTTAAAGCTAACAGAAGTTCCTTGAGGCTGGGAAATTGTTCCAAGTTGGCAGCTAGATTTTGTGGGCCATTTGAAATCCTAGAAAGGATTGGGTCAGTTGCATATATTCTTGCATTACCTGCATCCATGACTATACATAATGTGTTTCATGTTTCATTGCTTAAGAAATATATACCTGATCATAATCATGCGATTGATTAGAATGTGATCTAGGTGGAACAAGAAGGTGTCATGCAAGTGCATCCTATGCGCATATTGGACAGGAAAAACAAACAGCTCTGGAATCGATCCATAGGACTTGTAAAGTTCTAGTGGACCTGGTACAGTCCTAAGGACGTGACATGGGAGCATGAGGATTCTATGCGGGCAGAATACCCACATCTTTTTGAATATTTGGAAATCTTGCTGATGCTGTGTGAAAGTTGCATTGAGGACAGTGTAAAAATAAGGGGAGGGGATTGTAATATCCCCAAGGACGAGCCATGTTGTAATCATGTTTATGAATTGTAAATCATGTTTTGTAGGATGGTGAGCCGAGTATTAATAAGTTGGTAAGGCTTATGAGTTTATTAGGATGGAGAGCCTAAATGTTAAGGACAGGAGACTGTTTTTGTATATGTAATTATGCAGAACATCAACAAAACTATGAACATCGCTGCGTGCAAACCGACCACGAAGAAAGAGTGATAGGGGACTAAGATTCCACAAAGTGGGTAAGGGAATGGGGGATGAAAAGTGGAAAGAAAGGCTAAGTGTTGGGCCTAGGAGATAAGCTAGGGGGCTTACCTCCAAGGATGATTTTAAGGATGGGAATTTATATTAGAATGTAGAAACATGGACTAATATTACTAGTTCTTAATATGCAAAATGTAAAAAAATTGGCAATAATTTTGTAAAAATTTTCAAATTTCTAAGGATTTTATATAGATTCCATAAAATTATGGCGATTCTTAACGTAAGATAATTTCATTCTCTAGAATTTGGGCGAATCATTTTTAGGAAAAATGGAAATTGGCGAATCATTTTTTGGGAAAAACCATGGAAAATTAGCCTATTTCGAAATGTAGCCCCTAAAATCATTTATGCTTACCTCTAAAAAGGGATAATATTTTATTATTATTATTTCCAAAAAGCCAAGGTGGACAATTTTGAGTGTTGTCCTAAGTTCCTGGAAAGGAATGCATGTTGATTGAGCACATGCAACTTCATGGGTGACATGTGTCGGCTCAGGCACATGTAGTTAAAAGCTGCAGAAGTCAGTCATGCAGGGGGTTCTCTCCTCATTCTGTCATCCTTTGTGACTGATTTTGGATACGTTCGCACAGCTCTGAAAACCAGAAAAATGAGATGTTTTCCTGAAAACTGAAATATCCTCTGTCTGATACCGTTTTTTTCTGTGTCTGTCCTTGGCATACCTATACACCGTTGAAAGAACTGGTTGGGAGAGGAAAGTCGACCTGTGAGTTTGTGTACCCAGTCTATCCTCCATTGTAGAGATGAATCCATACCCAAACTGTATGTGGGTTGTTTCTTTTTGTTTTCCTGAGTGGGATTGTGTTGTGGTTATCCTCACCTTGCGGTAATTGAGTCGAAAGGGGCTGAAGAACTAGGTTTTCAGGCCCATGGTTGAAGAGGCAGGTTGTTAGATCTGTGAGCAACTCTTTCCAGGTGAGAAAGTCTACTGGGAAGTGGTTCCTCCCAGAGAGAGTCCAACACTAGCTACAAAGCTCTAAGAGTTCCTTATCTAGCCTGTTGTCGAGACTCGGAGAGGGAGGTGAAGCACCGATGGAATGTTCTTGTGAAACTGTATACTCCTGGGTGGAGCGGACATGTGGGGAATGAGATTCTGTGAGTAGTGGTCGTAAGAAGGCTCCTGGAGAGAATCCTTTCGATTTCTCTGTACAGTTTTCCTTGTAACCTCAGCCTAGTCTGGGATTCCCTTGCCTTAGGTGGAGCTTAGTCCCAGCTCAGGGGTGACCCACTTCTGAGAGTGATGAGCAGCGTGGTCTAAGGCTGGGAGGTTCATGGAAGCTCTGCATGTGGTTGGTAGAGTTACGCCAGTTTAAAAGATAAGTGTTAATTTTGTACTTAATTTATATGTGATGCATGTCTGTGTCTTGAAATGTTATCATGTATTTCGTTGCAAGTTTGAATTGTTGTTAATGATTTTTAAGTCTGTAAAACAAGAGTAAATCCATGTTAAATGTCTTATTTTGATTTAATATGCATCTAATATATATAAGTATAAGTGTGTTCTGCGTAGTATCGTTGCCCATCCAGTGGGTTGACGGTCGGGGACGTTACAATATGGTATCAGAGAAATTTGTAACATCCCCGGGCCTCCAAAGACTGGCAATGCTACCAACACAACCTTAACTTAGCCTTTAAAGCTAAGATACCAAACTGTAACATCCCTCGGGCTGTCAACCAATGCCAGGACTAATGCTACTATAGAATAACACTTATATAATATGAATTTAAATGAATATAAATGACTTAACATGGAGTAAGTACATAATTACTGCTAACATGCATCATCAAGTACATTAACAATAATTCATATGCGCCACAGAATACATGATAAAATTCAAGCATTAGTAGCACAAACATGCATAACATATAAATTAAGCACAGACTGATACTTATCTTTTAGCTGGAGTAAATCCACTAACTAAGTGCAGACCTTCCACGAACCTCCCAGCCATAGACCACGCTACTCATCATGCTCAGCAGTGGGTCACCCCTGAGTTGGAACTAAGCTCCACCCAGGGCAAGGGAATCCCTAGACTAGGCTGAGGTCATAGGAAACTGCACAGTGCAACTGTAAGGGTTCTCTCCAGGAGCCTTCTTATGCCCACTACTCACAGAATCACATTCCCCACATGCTTGTTCCACCCATAAGTATACACCTTCACAAGCATAGTCCATTGGTGTTTCACCTCCCTCTCTGGGTCTCGACAACATGCCGGATCAGGAACTCTCAGAGCTCTATATATGGTGTTGGACTCTCTCTGGGAGGAACCACTTCCCATCAAACTCTTTCACCTCGAAAGAGATGCTCACAAACCTAACAACCTGCCTCTTCAACCACGGGCCTAAAAACCCAGTTCTTCAACCCCTTTCGACTCAATTCCCGCACGGTGAGGATAACCACAACACAATCCCACTCAAGAAAACAGAAAGCAGCAACCCATAGACAGTTTGGGTATGGATTTGTCTCTGCAATTGAGGATAGAATGGGTTCACAAACTCACAGGTCAACTTTCCCCTCCAGACCAGTTCTCTCAACGGTGTATAGGTATGCCAAGGACAGACACAGACCAAAAATGGGATCAGATGGAGGATGTTTCAGTTTTCAGGAAGACATCTCGTTTTTCTGGTTTTCAGAGCTATGCGAGTGTATCCGAAATCAGTCGCAAAGGATGACAGAATGAGGAGAGAACCCCCTCCATGACTGAATTTTGTAGCTTTTAACTGCATGTGCCTGGGGCAACACATGTCGCCCATGAAGCTGCATGCGCTCCATCAGCATGTGTTCCTCTCTAGGAACTCAGGAAAATACTCAAAATTGTCCACCTTAACTTTTTACAAATAATAATAATAAATTATTATCCCTTTTTAGAGGTAAGCCCCCTAGCTTATCCCCTACTCCCAACACTTAGCCTTTTTTTCCACTTTTCAGCCCCCATTCGCTTACCTACTATGTGGAAGCTTAGTCCCCCATCACTCTTTCTTCGTGGTCAGTCTGCATGCAGCGATGTTAATATTTTTATTGATGTTCTGGATAATTACATATACAAAAATAGGCTCCTGGCCTTAACACTTAGAATTTCCAGCCTAATAAAATCATAAGCCTTACCAGCTTATCAATACTCGACTCACCAGCCTACAAAACTTGATTTACAATTCATAAACATGATTACAAAAGGGCTCATCCTTGGGGATATTACAATCTCCCCCCCCCCCTTATTTTTGCATTGTCCTCAGTGAAACTTTCACATAGTATCAACAAGATTTCCAAAATCTTCAAAAAGATGTGGGTATTCTGCGCTCATAGCATCTTCATGCTCCCATGTCTGGTCCTCAGGACCATACCAGATCCATTGGACCTTTAAAATTCCTATGGCTCGATTCCGGAGCTATTTGTTTTTCCTGTCCAATATGCGCACATGATACACTTGCAGGAAACCTTCTTGTTCCACCTAGATCACATTCCAATCAATCACATGATTAGGATCAGGTATATATTTCTTAAGCAATGAAACATGAAACACATTATGTATAGTCATGGATGCAGGTAATGCAAGCATATATGCAACTGTCCCAATCCTTTCTAGGATTTGAAAAGGCCCACAAAATCTGGCTGCCAACTTGGAATAGTTTCCCAACTTCAGGGAACTTCTATTGGCTTTTAATTTCAGAAAAACATGCTCACCCACTTTGAACTCTCTGTGGGTTCTATTTTTATCCGCATAACTTTTCTCCCTGTCTTGGGCAGCTTTCAAATTTTTATTAATTTTTAACATATGTTCTTCCATTTCCTTGAACAACTCTGGACCAACTACTGCTCTATCAGTTGGATTATCCCAGCTTACGGGAGTATTTCACTTTCTTCCATAAAGTGCTTCAAATGGGTTCATCTTCAATGATGCTTGATACCCATCGTTGTAGGCGAATTCTACCAAGTGCAGGTAGTCTTCCCATTTTGATGGTTTGTCCATCACATACATCCTCAATATGTCTTCTATCACTCGATTCACCCGCTCTGTCTGCCCATCTGACTCGGGATGATAGGTTGTACTAAAATTCAGATTTGTTCAGAATCCCTTGAATAACCCTTTCCAGAAATTTGAGGTAAATTTCGGGTCTCTATCAGACACAATTGTCTTGGGAACTCCATGCAATCATGCCACTTCCTTCATAAAAATATCAACAACATCCATTGCCTTGTGAGTGGTCTTTAACGGAATGAAATGGGAAGCTTTCATAAGCTTGTCCACCACCACCATAATTGAGTCATGATGCTTTCCTGTTCTGGGAAATCAGGTGATGAAATCCATAGTCACTACTTCCCACTTCCACTCAGGAATGGGTAAAGACTGCAGCAACCCTGCTGGGTGCCTGTGCTCAGATTTAGCCTTCTGGCATTCCATACATCTGGCGATATATTCGACGATCTCTTTCTTCATACCTAACCAAAAGTAATGGCTCTTGACTGCTTCCACAGTCTTCTGATATCCAAGGCATCCAGCATAAGGCACGTTATGCATTTCTCTCAGAATCATGAGTTTCAAACTCTTGACATTGGGTATATAAACTCTGTTCTTGTACAGAAGTATTCCATCAATTTCTAATTTGTAATTTTCCACTTTTTGTGGCAGCTCACCTTGTTGTATCTTTGCTACCACTTCCATGTACTGCAAGTCAATGCTTGCAGCTTCCAAAACTCTACTCTTTATATCGATTTGATACATGCAGATGGTTGTAGCATGAAATTCCTGTACTCTTATGATGAGTGCATCAACCACTTTATTCTCTTTCCCTTTGATATGCTTGATATCAAAATCGTATTCACAGAGAAACTCCAGCCACCTACTCTTCCTAGAATTCAAGGTTGACTGATCAAACAAATACTTCAAACTGTTATGGTCTGTTCTCAATTCAAACCTCCTTCCCATGAGGTAATGTATCCATTTCCTCAGAGCATGAACGATGGTTGCCAACTCCAAATCATGATTTGTGTAGTTCCTTTCATGCTCTTTCAACTTTCTAGATTCACAACAAATTACGAATCCATTCTGACTGAGGACTCCTCCCAGTCCTTGTTTGCATGCATCAGTGCATACCACAAAATCTTCATTTGGGTCTACAATCCTCAGGATTGGAGCACTGGTTAATAGTTGCTTCAATTGTTGGAAGCTTCTCTCACAATCCTTTGTCCATAGAAACTTCTTCTCCTTCCTTTGCAAAGAAGTGATAGAGTGAGCTATTCTCGAGAATCCCGCGATAAAACTTCTGTAATAACTAGATAGACCCATAAAGGATCCGACTTCCATCACATTCTTTGGCGATCAGCCTTTCACTGACTCCTAACTTGAAAAGGTCAAAGGGCAAGTTCATGAGAATTCGTGAAATGCGAATTCGCGATTAGATCACAACCATTGATCAAGGAGAGATCTAGACCATTAATTGTCCAGGAAGAATTTTGTCATTTTGGGAGTTTGGTTGTCAGGAGAAGTGGGATGTGCTGACGCACAAACTCCCGAATCCCAAAATTGTGAAATCCGAAAGAGATGAAGTGGTGTGTCATTTTGACATCACTTTGATGGATGTGGACCCACGGGATCTGTGCCACGTTCCAGTGAGACCCTAAGGAAAAGAAAACACAATAGGGTCGGACAACATAACCTGAGGTAACATGGACCTTCTTAAGTACACTGCATGTCACCAGTGTGGTTAGTGACAGTTGTGTTATGGGCTCGGAGGCTAGAAAGGTCGAAAGTTCAGAAGTCGGAAGTTGGAGAGGGAAGCAAGTGTGGGAGACTACAAGTCCAAAACCCGAAACTCTGAGTCCTGAAGTCCCGAAAACTTTGATGAAATAAATACCACATTGGATTTCAGCCATTGAGGGATGATTAAACATGGACCGTTGATCCACCTGATTTCGCGAATGCAGTAATCAGAACTCTGGGAGATAGTTGTGTGTGCCTTGAAACTTTCTGAAGGCCAAAAAGTCAGGTAGCACCTAGTGGTCTAGCGTTTGGTCATGGCCCGTGATCGCATGAGTTAGGGGGGCTATCGCCAGAAAGTTACAGAGCCGAGTAGAGCTCAAAAGATTCACGAAAGTCGAAATTTTTTCTTAAAATCGGGTTGGTTTTGAATGTGTGGAATTTGTTAAGAAGAGTTGGCCTGACAAATTCTGGTTGTTTGCACGTTGTGATTGCAGAATTTTTACAAGTGCCAGAACCGATTAGAATTTCCATGGCGTGCAAATAAATGGAAGAGACACATAATGCTTCCAGTTCAGAAAACGAAGCTCAGAAGAGATAGCTTAGAACTTTTGTATGCAGAGTGTGCATATCAAGTGCAAGGAGTGCTTATAGAGGGAACTTGTTTTAAGTTCGAAAGACTCAAGGAGACGAGCATAGAGGGTGCCAGGAGGGCACCAGAAAGTCTTTTGGAAAACATAGAAGGGTCGAGTCCCTTGGAGACTGAGTAAGTTAAAATCTCAGATAGAAACAATGCAAGTTCACACGCAGAGCGCAAGTATGCGCTAGGGTGAAGCTAAAATTTCATTAATAGAAGCTCAGGAGAGAAAACACCGTCGAAGCCTTCAAAATATTCGAAATCCTTCAAGTTAGGGAGGAAGTCAAGTCCAGAAGAATTGACGCCAAGATATTTGGCAAGAATTCATTGAGAATGTGAATGGACAGTAGGAATCCTTGGAGGGAGAAGCGTCGATAGTCATGTGTCGTTAGATAAAAAGAAACTATGAGGAGGATAACGCTAAGAGTCATTCAACACTTGAAATATCAGGAGAGGTCTCGAACCCTCAATCTCAAGGAAGATCGAACCATTGATTCCTTTCATCGGGAAATCAAAAATCGAGAGTTGGGAGAATGTAGGAAGTTTCTCTCGAAAAGTATGAAACGTGAACTTCTGATTCGCGAGGAGAGATCTAGACCATTGAATCACGACGAGTGTGAGTCATTGATCTAACGAACTTGAATTTCGTGAAGTCGAAATTTGGAAAGGGGAAGAGAATTGTTTTCTAATTTCACGAACTGAGAAGTCTCTATTCATAAGAAAGGATCCACACTGTTGGATTATGAGGAGATGTGAGTCATTGGATCTGACTCATGTGGATTTCGGAAAACTAGAGATCGGAAGAAAAGAGGGGAATTGTTTTTCAAAACCCCGAAACGCAAATTGTCGATTTGCAAGGAATTGATCTGGACCGTAGAAACTCAGAAAGGTGTGGACCGTTGATTTGAGGTGAATGGGGTTTGGGAGTTTGGACCTCGGGAGATAGAGGAGAGATAATCCTTGAATTTCACAAAGGGTAAAGTACCATAACACTCGAAAGTTATTCCCCGGGTCATAGCTAGAGGTCACGCCAGTGGAAGTTAAGAGAAGAGCTAGCACGTGCTAGACTCTTGTTTCAGATTTTGGGGATAGAGAGAGTCGAGGGTGAATCATATCGAAACACCTGGTACGTGAAATCCTGAAACTCCTTTTGGATAAGAGCGTGGTCATAGTCGGTGTTCATGTAGAGGAAGCTTGTGCCGCCTCTAGTTCTCATGGGTGAGGTTTCACACAAGGCCTGTGGATTTGTTTCGTGGAGGTTCTAGTAGGCGCCCGAAGAGTTTCTCCAGCTCCAAGAGTTGAAGATCCATTGATCGAGAGGTCAGTAGACCCCGCTGAGGTGGGGGCACTACATCAAAATTGCTCAGGACATGAATAATCATTCACAGTGATTACAGTGGAGAGCAAAAGAAAATTCATAAATTCAGGAAGAATTGAATACTTTTGGGATCAGCAAGAAAACGTTTTATAGGGAGAAAGAAGTTGCTTCAATTTTGTGGCAACAAGTATGCTATGGCTCGTTGGGTCAGCCAGAGGAAAGAATGCTTGCATGTTGCAAGTGTTGTTGGTGATGTTATTGCATAAGGAAGGAAGCAACATAGAGATGAAGTGTTGGTTATAAGTTTGATAAAAGAAGCATGGAAGCTTCTACTGCTATCATATATTCAAGTAGTATATTTTTTTTTATTAATAGCATTCATGCAGGTATGAGTTTTTATCACTCTTGTTTCATAATTGCTGAAAGGAAATTTTGGTAAGAATTTCCTCAGCCAAAGTTATTTTATAAAATCACATGATTATATTATTGAATGCATACCAATGGATGTGGTAAAGGCTGGAGGCCTATATTAATTCAAATTTTTTTAGCTTCTGAATGCACACAATGACATAGTAGAATTTCAAGTTAATTTAGTTATGGGGTAATAAACAAAGAATTAAAGATAAAAATTGGTTATAGGAATAAATGCCAGTAAGCTAGTCATGTATAAGACCAGGACCTAGTTGGATATGGCAAGGTAAGGATATGGAAAGGTTATGAGCCACACAGGTACTAAAAGCTTCCTTCTTTTAAATAAAACTTGGATTGCAACCCTTTTTCTAACACTAATGATCACCATAGAATTGTATTCTTGGTGTAGTGTTCGGGTCGAAAAGGAAGGCATCCAATTAATTGGGAAGATGATAGGAAGTGTGTGGAGAATGTGGCAACAAATTTTCCAGAATTCCAACTCATGGATGGTGATATACATGACTGAGATAAAGAGAATTACGTAATTCAATGCAAGGTGCACTGAATAAGAATGCATTGAGAATTCCACTCATGCATAGTAAGTGATAGAATTGTATACTAAATGCAATGGTTGAATATATTTTGTAGGTACATTCATATATATTATTGCATGGAAATAATTATACTAATGGCTGAAATTTTGCTAACTCGTGAAGTTGAGAACATTTTAGGAACTGTTAAACATTGCAACAGGAAAGTTGCAAGCCAGGTAGTCACAGGAATAGAGACTACATAAAATTTTATGTTTAGAAAATTGAAATAATAAACTTATTGTTGTTAATTATGAACATGCATATGCATAGAATGATGAGTCATTCTATTTGTTCAAGTTGTTTGGTAATTGTGATTGAATTGCTAGGTGCAGGCGATTCTAATATCATTGCATAAGATGTTGTATATGTTGTATTATGATGTCCAGAAAATACTGACAATTTGTTGGTAGTATGCAAGATGAAGTCTTGCAGAAAAATGGTATGCAGTTTGGTGCCTGTGGAAAATCACAAGGATGGTTGCATTCATAATATGGCAACAACCAAGATGAATCATGAAATAGAATTTCATCTTTTGGGGATAAAATTTGAATTTCCTTTCGAACTAATTGGATTTCCTAAATGAATTATTTTATGTTCTCTCATGATAACTGCATGTGGGTGATGCAGATGAGATGATTTTGATAGAAGTTAAAATGTTGAGTACAAAGATTAGCTCGGGAATATGCTGATTGGAAGCCTTTGAGGGTAGTTGGAAATCCTTGAGCCATGGTGCTCTAAGACTTCTAGTCTGACCTTTTGTTGAAGCCCAAGGAAAGGGAGGAGTAGCACCAATGGACTGTGCTTGTGAAGGTGTATATTCCCAGGTGGGATAGGCATGTGGGGAATGAGAGACCTTCAGTTGAAGTGTTGTTGAGGTTTGAATGGTTGGAGTGCTACTGAGGTTTGGTACCTTGGCCTAGACCATGTGGATAAGGATTGTGGACCGTGGCTATCTTGGGAAGCCATTGCCCCGATGGAGTCATAGCCCTGATCAGGGGTAGGAGGTCTTCTCAATCAAAAGATAAGTACAATTCTCTATTTATTGTATGTTGTGTATGATATATACAAGTTATAATGTTGTTAAAATTGTCTGTATATACATATATATACATTGCATATATGCTTGCATTACCTGCATCCATGACTGTTGTTGTCCCTTGACCAAGTTTTGGGAGCACTTGGTCATATTTGACCCTTTTTGGGACTTCGACAGCCTGTCGAAGATGGAGCGCAAAACGAGGTGGACATTGCAGAATCTGGGCCCACTTTTGGGTCCCTTTTTTGGGTTTTGGGAATATGTAACAGGAAAGGGATGTCGGCCCTGGGTATACCCATTCTTAGGCCCATTTTGTATGTATAAATAGAAAGATAGGCAAATGTAAGAATAATAGAGAAAGCAATATTATATCCATGTGATATAGGCTATGTGCCAAGTGGGATCTATGTGATCAAGGTGTTGTGCATTCTATAGGCTTGCAGAGCTTAGTACAAGTCCCTATGTGGAGATATAGAAGGATTTGTGTTGTAAGGCAAGGAAGAAGGATCTAGCGAGCTGTGCAGATCTTATGTCCTATGCGCAGTAGGTTTTGGTGGCTCCATGCTTATAACCGATTGAAGACGTTGATAAAGAAGAAGATTTGGTGGATGTAGCCCAAGAGTGGGGGTGAACCACGTAAATCTGTGTGTTATGCTTTGTGCTTGGACTTGATGTGTTTATCCCTGCTTTTTCAAAGTGCTTTGATATATTTAGATGGGTATACTAATGCTTTGTGCTTCATTAGATGTGTATGAATAGTAGATCTGATATGTATGAAGATGCTTAGTGTTGATATACTGGATTTGATCCATTTTATTGCTGCTAAGTACTAAGATACCTTAGATCTAAGTGAATGTTGCAATTCTCTGTGCTATCTGCGAAGTATAATAAGGGTTGAATATTGATGAATGATCAATGCTAAGTGCTCTGTAAGCGATATAATCACAGACCGGTGTCCCAGCTAAGGTTGCAAACACCTCAGTCTCACAACCACCCTTTCTTCTACCTCGAGTGAGACCTCATATTCTTCGTAGGTGTTGCTGAAAGGGTCGGTAGTTAGGTTTTTGTTGGTGCGTTGTTGTAGCGTTGAACCCCAGGTTTTCCCCTGTGCCAACAAATGATTCTGTTGTCAGGACCTGAAACTATGATTGCTAGGAACTGAGAAAGAAGAAGCCTTGTGGAAAGATTCGTCCTAAAAATGTGGAAGCTCTATGCATGCATCTGTGCCCTAGTGCAGAGTATTCCACTTGATTTGAAAAGCACTGTGCTAAAGAAAGAAGGCTAGATCTGAAGAAAAGAAGCAAGATCTGAACACTTTGTGCTCCAAGAAAAGTAAAAGTAGAAGTTTCTAAAGAAAAGAGGTCAGATCTGCAGAAAAGAGGTAAGATCTGTAAGCTCAGTGGTCCGATAAAGGTAAGAGTAGTAAAAGTTTTAGATATGGAGGCTTTGTGCTCTGTAAAATAAGATAAGTGAAAAATTTTGTTTCTAAGGTATGGATCTAGGTATGTTTAATAGAGTTTATCTTAGTTTGAAAATTGGGGCACTGATAGATGAAAGAAGGTTTGATATGAGTAGATCTGATAAGAATAGTGATAGATATGTTATACCTATGCATAGAAAAAATGTTTGGACTAACAAATGGATGCAGGATCATAGAAAGAATTTTTTGTAGATTAGCTACCATGATCCTAGTGCACAGTATAGAAGAAATTGGGGATCGTTTAAAAGAAAGAGAGGAGTGACCCTCTATTACAGTTGCAGAAGAACTGGACATCTTGCTAAGGAATTCTCTGGAAGAGGATCTAGTTGTCTTTGTTGCAAATTTATGGGCCATGAGGTGCTGGATTTCCCTAGAATGATTTCTAATCTTGAAGGAATGAATCTGAGTGAAGAAAACCCCAAGCTAGATCTAGAATAGGAAGAACCCTAGAAAGAATCAGAGAAGGTATTGATACAAATGAAAGAGACCCTAAATGACCACCGATATGTTAGACTATAACAAATTTTCAAAGAAAAAGAATACGTTGAAGCAAGAATAGGAACCTTCGACATTGAGTCTATCCTTGATGAAGAGACACAAGTGAACATTATGCCAGAAAGAACTTGGGAAGCTATAGGGAAGCCTAATATGATCCCTTCATCAGGAGGAATAGGACTATTCAGAGGAAAACTAATGATTTTATGTGGAAAGCTCACTTAGATACCTATGATAGTCAATGGAACTTCGACAAGGGAAGATTTTTAGATTATTAAATTCATTGAAGACAGTGCCTCGTTTACCATGTTACTAGGAAAATCTTGGATTGATAGAGATCAAGCTAGAAAGAAGGAAGAAGAAGAAGTATTAGAACAGAAGAGACAAGAGTTAAAATATTTAATGACCCAAAATATTTCATATTTGATGGAAGAACATGAGAACATATCGAAGCTACTTGACACTAGAAGCCCAGATATCGAAGCTACAGGAACATCGGAAGACATACAGAAAGATGGCATTTCTACACCAGATAAAGAAGAAGTGATACATCAGAATTCTAAGAAAGGATCTCATCAGCGCGAAGTAACTATTCCCAAGGAAAATAAGAATCAGAATGGGAAAATGACCACCGAGACGAAGCTCATGGGGAAAAAGGATAGGAATCTACGTAAGAAGAAGGTCAAAATTGAGAAGTTACAGCAGGTTCCAGAGGGTACCTCATAGAAAGAAACCTTACAGAATTGGAGCTTCGTCGGGATATCAGAACAACAACATATGCCACTTCGCTATGGCAAAGCAATATAGCTGTTGAAAGTTGATATATCCGTTCGACTGCTTCTCTGAACGACTGGAAAAGCATTTATGGTTCACCACCAGACCATTGGACCATGCCATAACAGAAAGAAGAAGAGTTAATAAGGCTCATAACCATTGCAAGTAAATCATTACCAATATTGCCTATTTATCTCGTCATGCCATGAACGAGGAACACTTTTGACAATTGAGAATTTGAAGCCCGCAAACTAGCAATTGCATACAATGCTCATTATGCTCTTGATGTTCAATCTAGTGCAGTGTCTAAGACCGTCATGAACCCAATTATTTTATCCTGAGCATGTATGTCCGATGAGCTTAGTTCTACTGAAGAATTCGTAATAGAAGTTCTCCTTGAGCTAAGAACTGAGAGAGTCATGTCGGAGCAAGGGTTATCCACAGGATTACAGGCATCATCCACAAGAGAATTGGCAACCTCTCCATCCACTACTTGTGTCAGTCCATCCCAGCCAGTCAATGAGAAACGTACTAAGCACAAAGATGACCTCGCCAATGCCAAGTTGATTCTGAGCATTCTACCATCCTATCTACCCCCTATGAGTGGTGCCATCAACCGCGATAGTGTACCCTGAGATTTAGAATATGTCGTGATCACTGAATACCTTCTGAAAGGGGTGCACACAGTTCAGGCCGACCAGGATAAGCTCGCAACACTAAAATTTAGTGACTTCAACCTTGGAGACCAGAAAGCTTATAGCATGTTGGCCCCACATAAGTACTTGACCAAGACCAAATGCAAGAATTCTAAGATTATCCCACAACCATGGACCCAAAACCTCGCGCAGTCCACACTACTTAATGTGATGAAGATCCCGCACTTTGGCCGACACCAGGAAGTAAATGCATGCGTGAAATTTTTGGTGTCCTGCTACCACAAAGGTTACTTATGGTTGAACCATTGCATCACTGTGGATTCGACCTTGATCAATCAGATCACAGGGTTGAGCATGCAAGGCCCTGACCCACAGGAGTTTTACCCTGGAAAGACCTCAGACTGAGCATTAGCCCAATGAATCAAAGAAACTTATGGAGATGTAGAGAAGGGTACCCGAGGGTACAAGGTAGCCTCTATCCAGAGCGGCACAGTGCGCCTCGCATGTCAGATGATCATAGGCAAGCTAGTTTGCAAGAACCGGCCCACCTAAGTAACTAGATTCATTCTTGACCTCATCGGGAAGTGCACAGAAGGAATACAGATGATTGGGTGCAGTACCTCGTGAACCAGCTAGATCTTGACTGTAGAGGAGCACAGGACCAAGGATATGAGTTACACTTCAGATGGATTCTCATATTAATAGCTTTCATTGCATGGGAGACTTCAGAAGGTGTGACCTTCCTGGACATCGATCCCTTTGAGGCTTTAGCTGTGAAGTTTAGTACCTTGTGGTACTCGAGTGATATGAAAAAGCACTGGAAATCCAATGTTGTCTTCCATGCCTACTACAATCAATTGAAGATCGCAATCCAGTCCACACCGCATATCACTCTGAACACCATCTACAGGTTTCAGCCCCTTATAAAGTTCAATGCAGATAAACACTTTATATACATCACAACACATGTTGACAAACACAAGAAATAGTTAAAGTCCTATTATAAGTTAACATAAGAAGACTTGGAATAAATAACCAAGGAGTGGTCGACAGACCTCCACATTTCAGCAGAACCTATAGAGATTTCGGATATAGACAGTCCAGAAGTTGTGCATGATACCCCTGGACCAAGAAAGACCAAGGAAGACGAAGAAGTTTAAGATGTCAACAATACTTCTACAAATACCACTTCGGTCTCACCTACGCAGGGAGGTGATGGTGGAGAGCTAGGTAACGCAGAGGTCAAGCAAAATAAAGGCGAAGTTACACTTCCTAGAGAGTAGGAGGATCCCTCCAAGAAAAGAAAGGTTACCCCACCAAAGCCTTCATCCAGGAAGAAAGATAAGGCAACCAAAACCAAGTTTGAGACTGTTCTCACTTCAGATGACTTCGACTTTATAATCGCTGCCCTGAACGATACTTCACTAGAGATAGCAGAAAAGAAGGAAGCCAAGCAGGAGAAATTGCTCAGTCTCATCAGGGACGAGGTTCAAGGAGTACAACAAGCAATACAGTCTAGCCACGCATGCATTTTCCACTGCGCCCCTTCCATCAGGAACACCAGAATTAGGTGATGAGCCAGCCCAACTACATCGAATTGTTGATACAGTCGATGCTCAGCTGCTATGAGCTCAAGAAGAGATAGCACAATCCACCCATGCTTTAGCGCAAGTTCAGAAAGACCTCGAGGACCACAAAAGTACTAAAGAAAAGGAAAATCTCGCTCTACAAGCAAAATGGGATGAAGAGAAAGTAGCGCTATAGAAAAACAAGGAATAGTTTCTCGCAGAGAAACTTGAAATACGGGAAAGGGTTCGCAGTGCACTTCACTCTATGACATTCATAGAAGTGAAAATTGAGGAATGAGTCCCACAGTAGGTGGCGCAACTCGAAGAAGTAATCCAGCAGCTTCAGCAGCGCGTCGTAGATCTGGAACTTCGTACCGTGCCCAAAACTCCTCAAGAAATCAGAGATCTAAGAGAGGCAACTGCTCACAGCGCAGTTGGAAGAATGAAATCCCTTGCCTTAGAGTGCAAGTAGCTGAGCTCCAGGAGTGCTCAGACATATGAAAATCTCACAGAGAATCCAAAGTTACAAGCACCAGATCCGTAGCTCCAGGGACCAAAGCAGCACGTAGATATGATACAGGTGCAACTGAAGGCCTTAACACCAGTTGAAAGAATGAAGAGGTTTCAAGAGCAGCGCATGGCCCAACAACAAATCCACACAATCCATACCAAAGTGATGGAGGTCTCTCAACGACTTCAACCAATGCAAGAGAAGGCATGCCAACTGTTCACCGAAGTTGAAATCCAAGGAGCAGAGCTTGAATAGGTCGTCATCATAGTAGAACAATGCCTAGAAGGGCCAGTCTATGACTCACTCATCCAAGAGTTCATTGAGCAAGAGGTCGTAGCATTACAGTAGGTCGAATCAGCTTGAGCCAAGCTTGAGGCATTCGAGGCAGAATTGCTCAGACCAAAGTGACTTGGGACGAGTCACGGGTGAGTGTTGGGGGCTTGTTGGCCCTTGACCAAGCTTTGGGAGAACTTGGTCATATTTGACCGTTTTTGGGACTTCGATAGCCTGTCGAAGATGGAGTGCCAGACGAGGTAGATATTGCAGAATCTCGGCCCACTTTTGGTTCCCTTTTTGGGTTTTGTGAATATGTAATGGGAAAGGGATGTCGACCTATGGGTTTACCCACACTTAGGCCCATTTTGTATGTATAAATAGAAGGATAGGAAAATGTAAGAATAATAGAGAAAGGAATATTGTATCTATGTGATATAGGCTATGTGCCAAGTGGGATCTGTGTAATAGAGGTGTTGTGCATTCTATAGGCTTGCAGAGCTTAGTGCAAGTCCTTGTGTGGAGATATAGAAGGATTTGTGTTGTAAGGCAAGGAAGAAGGATCTAGCAAGATGCGCAGATCTTCTGTCCTATGCGCAGTAGGTTTTGGTGGCTTCGTGCTTGTAACCGATTGAAGACATTGATAAAGAAGAAGAGTTGGTGGACTCATCCCCAGAGTGGGGGTGAACCACGTAAATCTGCGTGTTATGATTTGTGCTTTGACTTGATTTGTTTATCCCTGCTTTTGCAAAGTGCTTTGATATAATTAGATGGATATACTAACGGTTCGTGATTCATTAGATGTGTATGAATAGTAGATCTGATATGTATGAAGATGATTAGTGCTGATCTACTGGATCTGATCTGTTTTACTGTTGCTAAGTACTAAGATACCTTATATCTAAGTGAATGTCGCGATGCTTTGTGTTATCTGTGAAGTATAATAAGGATTGAATATTGATGAATGATCAATGCTAAGTGCTATGTAAGCAATATAATCACCGACCAGTGTCCCAGCTAAGGTTGTAAACACATGAGTGTCACAACCACCCCTGCTTCTACCTCGAGTGAGAATTCATCTGCTTCGCAGGTGTTGCCGAAAGGGCCGGTAGTTAGGGTTTTGTTGGTGCATTTTTGTAGCATTGAACCCCGGGTCTACCCCTGTGCCAACAACTGTACATAATGTGTTTCATATTTCATTACTTAAGAAATATATATACATGATGTTAATCATGTAATCGATTGGAATGTTATTCAGGTGGAGCAAGAAGGTGTATTGCAAGTGCATCTGGTGTGCATATTGGACCGGAAGAGCAAACCGCTCCAGAATCAAGCCATAGGGATTGTAAAGGTCTAGTGAACCTAGTACGGTCCTAAGGATGCGACATTGGAGCATGAGGATGCTATGCGGGAAAAATATCCACATCTTTTTTAAGATTTTGGAAATCTTGTTGATGTTGTGTAAAAGTTGCACTGAGGACAGTGAGGGGATTGTAATACCCCAAGGATGTGCCCCAATTGTATTATGAACTGAAAGTATGTTTTATAGGCTAGTGAGCCAAGTTAATATAAGTTGTTGGGCTTGTGTGTTTATTAGTCCGGAGAGCCTAAGTGTTAAGGCCATGAGCCTGTTTTTGTAAATGCAATATGCAGAACATTAATAAATAATAAACATCGTTGTGTGCAGACCGACCACGAAAAAAGAGTGATGGGAGACTAAGCTCCCACAAGGTGGGTAAGGGAAAAGGGGATAAAAGGTTGGAAAGAGAGGCTAAGTGTTGATCCTAGGGGATAAGCTTAGGGGCTTAAGTCCTTGGGAATAATGATTTATTATTATTCCCACAGTTATGATAAAGGTATGCTTTTATCCTAATTTTTGGGAAGGGGAACATGTGCAAAAGGGAACGCATGCTATGGAGTGCATGTAGCCTTATGGGTGACATGTGTTGGCCTTGGCACATGAAATTTAACCCAAAGATTGAACCATGGAGGGGATTCATCCTCCATTCCATTGGGAGTTGTCTGAACCGAGGGGAGCTCTGCGTCTGTGTTCGGTATGCCTCACGCAGCTTGGGGTGGGAAGCCTGTGATGTTTTTTTGGAAAGTTGATTCACCTCAGTCCGAATGACAGAAGTCTGTGTTCGTCCTCTGCGTTGATTGAATCGTGTCATCTGGGTTTCCTGAGTGGAATTGACCAATGGTTGTGGCTGTTGTCCTCTGCTTGCGGGAATTGAGTCGAAAGTGGCTGAAAAACTAGGTTTTCATGCCCGTGGTTGAAGAGGCAGGTCGTCAGGCCTGTGAGCAGCTCTCTCTAGGTGAGAGAGTCTCCTCGAATGTGGTTTCCTCCTAGAGAGACTCCAACACTAGCTACGGAGTTCTGAGAATTCCTTATACGACCTGTTGTCGAGACCTAGAGAGGAAGGTGAAGCACTGATGGAATATTCTTGTGAAGGTGTATACTCCTGGGTGGAATAGGCATGTGGGGAATGAGAGTCTGTGAGTAGTGGGTGTAAGAAGGCTCCTAGAGAGAACCCTTCTATTTGCACTGTGCATTTTCCTGTGACCTCAACCTATTATAGGGATTCCCTTGCCCTAGGTGGAGCTTAGTCCCAACTCGGGGGTGACCCACTGTTGAGCATGATGAGAAGTGTGGTCTATGGCTGGGAGGTTCGTGGAAGGTCTACACGTAGTTGGTGGATTTACTCCAGCTAAAAGATAAGTATCAGTTTGTGCTTAATTTATATGTTATGCATGTTTGTGCTATTGATGCTCAAATGTTATCATGTATTATGTGGCACATATGAATTATTGTTAATTTCCTTGATGATGCATGTTAGCAGTAATTATGTACTTACTCTATGTTAATCCATTTATCTTCTTTTAAATGCATATTATATAAGTGTTATTCTGTAGTAGCATTACTCTTGGCGTGGGTTGATAGCCCGGGGCCTCCAAAGACTGAGAAATGTTACCGACACAACCTTAACTTAGCCATTAAAGATAAGATACCAAACTATAACATCCCCCGGCTTGTCAACCCATGCCAGGAGTATTGCTACTGTAGAATAACACTTATATTATATACATTTAAATGAAGATAAATGGCTTAACACAGAGTAAGTACATAATTACTGCTAAAATGCATCATTAAGGACATTAACAATAATTCATATCCGCCACATAATACATGATAACGTTCAAGCATCAGTAGCACAAACATGCATAACATATAAATTAAACAAAGACTGATACTTATCCTTTAGCTGGAATAAATACACCAACTATGTGCAGACCTTCCACGAACCTTCCATCCATAGACCACGTTGTTCATCACGCCCAGCAATGGGTCACCCCCGATTTGGGACTAAGCTGGACCCACTGCAAGGGAATCCCTAGACTAGGCTGAGGACAAAGGAAACTACACAATGCAAATTGAAGGGTTCTCTCCAGGAGCCTTCTTGCACCCACTAATCATGGAATCTCATTCCCCACATGCTTGTTCCACCCAGGAGTATACACCTTCACAAGTACAATCCATTGGTGCTTCACCTCCCTGTCTGGGTCTCGAAAATAGGCCGGATCAGGAATTCTCAGAGCTCCATAGTTGGTGATGGACTCTCTCTGGGAGAAAAAAACTTCCCATCATACTCTCTCACCTAGAGAGAGATGCTCACAGGCCTAACAACCTGCCTCTTCAACCACGGGCATGAAACCCAGTTTTTTAGCCACTTTCGACTCAATTCCCGCAAGGTGAGGAAAACAGCCACAACCGCTGGTCAATTACAATCAAGAAACACAAATGACACAATTCAATCAATGCAGAGGATGAACACAGACTTTTGTCATGCGGACCGAGGTGAATCGGCTTTCCAGAAAAACATCACAGGGTTCCCACCCCCAGTTGCGTGAGGCATACTGAACATAGACATAGAGCTCCCCTCGGTTCAGACAACTCCCGATGGAATGGAGGATGAACCCCCTCCACGGTTCAATCTTCGGTTTAAATTGCATGTGCTAGGGCCGACACATGTCACCCATGAGGCTGCATGCACTCCATATCATGTGTTCCCTTTTGCACACATTCCCCTTCCTGAAAATTAGGATAAAAACATACCTTTATCATAACTGTGGGAATAATAATAAATCATTATTCCCAAGGACCTAATCCCCTCAGCTTAGCCCCTATGCTCAACACTTAGCCTCTCTTTCCAACCTTTCAACCCCTTTTCCCTTACCCACGTTGTGGAAGCTTAGTCCCCCATCACTCTTTCTTCGTGGTCGATCTGGACGTAGCAATGTTTATTCTTTATTAATGTTCTGCATATTACATTTACAAAAATAGGCTCTTGGCCTTAACACTTAGGCTCTCCGGCCTAATAAACACATAATCCCACCATCTTATATTAACCTGGCTCACCAGCCTATAAAACATACTTGCAATTCATAATACAATTGAGGCACATCCTTGGGGTATTACAATTCCCTCCCCTTATTTTTGCATTTTCCTTAGTGAAACTTTCACACAGCATCAACAAGATTTCCAAAATCTTCAAAAAGATGCGGATATTTTTCCCGCATAGCATCCTCATGCTCCCATGTCACATCCTTAGGACCGTACCAGGTCCATTGGACCTTTAAAAGCCTTATGGCTTGATTTCAGAGCGGTTTGATCTTCTGGTCCAATATGCATTTATCCAGGTGGATATTGGTGGCCACCCACCTATTCCACTTGGACCCCCACAATTGCTTCTTTCATTTTTTCAGTTTCCGCAAAGTTTACTATTTTTAGCAATTTTTCGGGTCCTGAACTTCTGGAGCCATTCTGAGGCCCTAAACGATGTTTTTTTAGAAAATGGGGAGCAACATTGAACGAATTTTGATGTTTCTCACCCAAAAATTGTAGTCCTCGGATAGATATTTCTAATGAGGTATGGAACGCATCAAATGAAGATCGTGTGCCAAACTTACGTCCCCAGAAAGTTGCTGTACCAATTTACCCAAACGGGGCCCATAGTCTTGGTGTTTCATTTCCTAGGGTTAGGTCTTTGGATGTTTAGGGTTTTCCATTGTTTTTTAACAATAATAGGCCTTCAAGCCTCATTGTAACAAAGTTCAAAGGCCAGTAGCCGCCACATCTCTTCTCAGAGATAAGCTACCAGCGCCCTAGCTAGTTTATTTCCATTCTGTCTGTAAGCATATTTCAGTGATTTGTTATTAATGAAATGAAGTCTTATTTCCACTACATCTTTGTGTTTATGTGTATTTCTATATTTCATTATGTTCCTACATAAATCTGGATCAGTGGTATCAGAGAAGCCTGCTCATTCTTGATCCTTCTTTGCATGTCCCCAACGAGGTCGGGGTATAAGGAGTTGGGAATCGATCTAGTTGAACCTTTGCAAGATCAGCCTCACAAACCCCGACGATCGCCCATGGGGGAAGAAAAGAAAGATGAGGGAGCAGGAGATCCTATCAAAATGTTGCTCGAGGAGGCTCTCGAGAAACAAAGGAATGTGATGATGAACAACTTTGCCCAGATCCTTCAATGGATTTCCACTGGCGGCACATCTACCTCCAACAACCACTTTGGAGGCGCCACTCCTTTTAAGGTACAAGTAAACTTTGACATTCCCATATTTGAGGGACAAATAGATGTAGATTTCGTAAATAGATGGTTGAATCTGTTAGAAGGATATTTCTCGTTTCATGACTTTTTCGACCAAGAAATGATTATTTTTTCACTCCTCAAAGCCGCCCCCCATGTCAAGGACTGGTGGGAAACCTACTGGGAGCAATAGGACAAGGGGGATCCCTCTCTATTCTCAGACGCACCCACTTGGAATTCTTTCTGAGACACCATCAAGGAACAATATTATCCCGTGGGGAGATATGAGGAGAAATACATACAATGGACTACGCTGTGGCAGCAAAGGGACCAAGATGTGCATGAGCTAACAAATCTGTTTCATACCCTACGCACAAAGTTGGGTATCAAAGATTCAGATAAAAATTTGGTGTTAAAGTACCACATTTGTCTGCACAGATACATTTAGGAGAAAATGGAGTTCCTTGACATCTCCTCGCTTAGTGCGGAATACCGATATGCTGCCAAGATTGAGCAGAAGTTCAAACAAAAGAAGTGAGACTTTGGGTATGCGAATCAGAAGCAACGGAAAGGTACCCCCAAAACACAGAACAAAGGACCAATCCAAGGCAGGGAAGCCCAGGACAACCTTCCAAAGATGCAAGCAAAGAACAACACCACGAAGTCAAAAAAGAACACAGGGAGGTGGTCTGAGTTCCATAAGAGCTCCACCCACAACACAAGTGAGTGTCGGTCTAAGAAGTCACTGGTAGCTAAGTTGAAGGCTTCTGAATTGGATGCATGCTCAGACTCTGAACCAGAACTCGACAAGGGGAATGACAGGGGGAAGTAGATTATTGATGTGGAGCCCAACTCCACCATTGCCACCACGAATATCCAGAAGGAGGAACCAGAAGACCTAGAAGAGGTAGAGCGTCTCTTCCATTCCAAGATGTGGGTAAAGGGTTCCCCGTTGCAGTTCATTGTCGACAGAGGGAACCAGAAGTACCTCATCTCAGTATAGGTCATGAAGCGGTTGGGCTTGCTGACCACAGAAGATCCACAACCATACACCATTGGGTGGTTGCACCAAGGATGGGACCTCCACGTCAGCCAACAATGTCGCCCACCCTACAACATCAAGCCTTTCACGGATGAGGTATTCTGTGACATTGATCCTCTTGATGTTTCTGATGTATTATTAGGGCAACCATAATTGTGGAAGCGACATGTTGTGTATGAGTCTAGGCCTCATGTTGTTATTATCATTTTGGGCAATAAGTTATACAGGATACCGGAAATAGCACTGCCTACCACCATCTCTTTGGTTACTGCAAAACAATGCAGTAAGCTCATTTCCAAAACCAGGAAATTTGTTTTCCTGATGATCCTCCCTCAGGGAAAGAAGAAGCCTGTGGCCATAACCTCCATGCAGGGCCCCTCTGCATGACAACAATAGAGGGATAAGGTCATGGAGGAGTACAAGGACATATTCACCTCCCCTGCAGGGGTGCCTCGACACTGCCAGGTCAAGCACCCCATCGATCTGACCCCAGGTGTGTCGCTGCCCAATGGACCAATCTATCAGCACTCTATTATGGAGAATGAATAAATCAAGAGGCAGATTCAGGAGCTATTGCAGAAAGGTCACATATGATGGAGTTCATTTCCCTGTGGGAGCCTGATCGTGTTGGTATAGAAGAAGGATGGGACTTGGAGAATTTTCATTAACTATCAGGCTCTGAGCAAGATCACTATCTGGAATAGGTACCTGATCCCATAGATTGATGACCTTATGGACCAACTCAAGGAGGGGAAACATTTCAGCAAGATCGACTTGAAGTCTGGTTATCACCAGGTACCAATCGAACCCTATGATGTGTGGAATATTGCCTTCAAATCCAAGGAGGGACTTTTCGAATGGTTGGTCATGACTTTCAGGTTGACGAATGCCCCTGCAACCTTCATGAGGCTAATGGATGACATCCTATAGCCATTCACCAACTCAATTGTAATGGTGTACTTGGATGACATTCTGATCTTCATCCAGACCTGGGAAGAGTACCTCCACCACATCCGACAGGTCCTCCAAACACTATGGCAACACAAGTTGTGTGCCAATTTGGAGAGATGCACTTTTGGCATGACCTAGGTTTAGTATTTGGGATACATTATTGATGAGCGGGGGGTGCATGTGGATCCAACAAAGATCCAAGTCATTTGGGATTGGCCAATCCCAAGCACGCTAACATAGCTCCTTAGGTTTTTTGGTCTTGCCAATTTCTACCGCAGGTTCGTGTTGGGATTCTCTCATATCACTTGGCCCTTGCGTCAAGTCACCAAGGGAGGAGAAAAAGAAAAATTCTTTTCGTTTGAATCTCAACAGAAGGTGTTCGGGGATTTGAAGCATTGCCTCTGCTATGCACCAGTGCTCACATTACCAGACTTGCAACAACCATTTGAGATCGAGATAGATGCCTCTGACTATGATATTGGGGTAGTCCTTACTCAACATGGGCATCCAATGGCATATCACAGTGAGACACTTTCCGACACAGTCTAGACGTATCCCACTTATGACAAAGTGATGTATTCCATTGCGTAGGCTTGCCGACAATGGAAGCATTACATTTTGGGAAAGGAAACAGTCATCCACATAGACCATCGACCCCTGTAGTTCATACAAACATAAGGGAAGTTGCAGAATGATCACCATCAGAAGTGGTCCACATACCTACAACAGTTTCATTTGAACATTAAGTACAAGAAAGGAAGCACCAATAATGTTGCAAATTGCCTCAGCCAACCACCCATCGTGGCACTAACCACTATGCTTAACTCTTGTGGGCACGAGACTTCTGATTGGCCGCTTCTCTACACAAGTGATCTAGAATTAGGCCACACATACAATACGCTCTTGGAGGGTAATAAAGTTCTCAATTTTCACCTCCAGGATGCCCTGCTTTGTCACCTGGGACATCTTTGTGTTCATTCAAGCGAGCGTGCCAAGATGATTTGGGAGGAGCACTACAGTCAGGTCGTTGGGCATTTTGGGGTCAAGAAAACCATGGTAGTACTTCAAAAGTATTTATATTGGTCAAACCTTCAACAGGATGTGGGGAAGTACATCAAGTCATGCACCGCTTGCACCATTGCCAAACTGAACATCAAGAAGCAAGGCCTCTATACTCCACTTCCTACCCCCAATCGACCTTGGGAACCCATCTCTATGGATTACATGTCGGGCCTTACTTCTACTAAGGATGGAAATGACTGTGTTTTTGTGGTCGTCGACAGATTCTCGAAGATGTCCATTATGATGGCCTGCAAGAAGAATATCACAGCATAAGCCACTGTTAAACTCTTCTTTGAATGAGTGTGGGTACACTTTGGGATCCCACAGTCTATCATCTCAGATATGGACAACAGGTTCCGCAGTACATTTTGGTCCAACCTCTGGTCGATGCTGGACACCAAGCTCACCAAGTCCACAACTTTCCATCCGCAAACTGATGGCCATATAAAGGTCATCAATCGAATGATCATACACATTCTACGCATGTACAACTCAAAGCATCCACTCACATGGGATGAGAGCCTCCCCAATGTACAACACAGCTACAACAGGTCTCTCCATAGCTCAACCAGCCACAACCCCTTTCAGGTGGGCTTGGGATTCTAGCCACAATGTCCCATTGATGTAGCCATGCCATTTGTGGCTACTCGAGAAGATTCATCTCATGTCCACTCTGAGGCTGACAAGGAAAACAACTTCATTGAGCGGATTCAACACATCCACCAACAGGTTCATGACATATTGGACAGAGCCAATGCTAAGTACAAGAAGAAACATGATCAACATCGGGTGCCACACAACTTCTAGGTGGGCGACAAAGTGTGGATACATTTTCAAAAGGAGCGCCTCGCTGGACCCCACTGCAAGCTTCGCCCTCTCCGATATGGGCCATACACCATCACCAAGGCTGTAGGGGACAATGCCTTTGAGCTCAGCATTCCACCATTCCTTGGTCTGCACCCAGTGTTCAATGTGGACCTCCTTCGGCCCTACTTTCCACCTCTACTAGACACATCTGACATGGAAAAACAACTCACACCAACAGAGTTAAATCCAGATTGCATGGAACAAGCCACAACTGATTAGATCATGGATACATAGATCAAGCACACCCGAAAACAAAGGATACCGCTATATCGAGTTGTCAAAGCAGGCCAACTCCTTCACCAAGGCAAGTGGCTCAATAGGGACCAAGTTCAGCAGAAGTTTCCTCATCTCATGGAGGAACTCAACACAATGGGGACCATTGCTTCCTAAGGGGGGAGGAATGATCCAGGTGGATATTGGTGACCACCCACCTATTCCAATTGGACCCCCACCATTACTTCTTCCAGTTTTTCAGTTTCCGCACAATTTACTATTTTTAGCAATTTTTCGGGTCTTGAACTTCCGGAGCCGTTTTGAGGCCCTAAACGACATTTTTTGAGAAAACGGGTAGCAACATAGAATGAAGTTCGATGTTTCTCACCCAAAATATGTATTCCTCGGATAGATATTTCTAACGAGATATGGAACGCGTCAAACGAAGATCGTATGCCAAAGTTACGTCCCCGGGAAGTTGATGTACCAATTTACCCAAACGGGGCCCATAGTCTTGGTGTTTCATCTCCTAGGGTTAGGTCTTTGGATGTTTAAGGTTTTCCATTGTTTCTCAATAATATAGGCCTTCAAGCCTCATTGTAACAAAGTTCAGAGGCCAATAGCCACCACATCTCTTCTCAGAGATAAGCTACCAACGCCCTAGCTAGTTTATTTCCATTCTCTATGTAAGCATATTTCAGTGATTTGTTATTAATGAAATGAAGTCTTATCTCCACTGCATCTCTGCATTTATGTGTATTTCTATATTTCATTGTGTTCCTACATAAATCCAGATCCAGATCATGTGCACCAGATGCACTTGCAAGACACCTTCTTGCTCCACCTGAATCACATTCCAATTGATTACATGATTAGCATAATGTATATATATTTGTTAAGTAATGAAATATGAAACACATTATGTACAGTCATGGATGCAGGTAATGCAAGAATATATGCAATGTATATATATGTATATACAGACAATTTTAACAACATTATAACCTGTATACATCATACACAACATACAATAAATAGATAATCGTACTTATCTTTTGATTGAGAAGACCTTCCACCCCTAAGCAGGGCTATGACTCCATCGGGGCAATGGCTTCCCAAGATAGCCACGGTCCAAAATCCTTATCCACATGGTCTAGTCCAAGGTACAAAACCTCGGAAACACTCCAACCATTCAAACCTCAACAGCAATCCAACCAATGGTCTCTCATTCCCCACGTGCATGTCCCACCCGGAAATATACACCTTCACAAGCACAGTCCATCGGTTCTACACCTCCCTTTCCTTGGGCTTCAGCAATAGGCCGTACTAGAAGTCTTAGAGCACTATGGCTCTAGGAGTTCCAACTACCCTCAAAGGTTTCCAATCAGCATCTTCCCGAGCTACTCTTTGTAGTCAACATTTTAAATTTTATCAACATCATCTCATATACATCACCCACATGCAGTTATCATGAGAGAACATAAAAGAATTCATTTTGGAACTCCAATTAGTTCGAAAGGAAATTCAACATTTATCCCCAAAACATGACATTCTATTTCATGATTCATCTTGGTTGTTTCCATATTATGAATGCAGCCATCCTTGTGATTTTCCACAGGCACCAAATTGCATACCATTTTCCTGCAAGACTTCATCTTGCATACTGCCAATATATTGTCAGTATTTTCTGTACATCATAATTCAACATGTACAACATCTTATGCAATGATCTTAGAATTTTCTGCACCTAGCAATTCAATCACAATTACCATACAACTTGACCAAATAGAATGACTCATCATTCTATGCATATGCATGTTCATAATTAACAACAGTAAGTTTATTATTTCAATTTTCTGAACATAAAATTTTATGTAGTCTCTATTCCCGTGACTACTGGCTTGCAACTTTCTTGTTGCAATGTTTAACAGTTCCTGAAATGTTCTCAACTTCATGAGTTAGAAACATTTCAGCCATTAGTATAATTATTTCCATGCAATAATATATATGCATGTACTTACAAAACATATTTAACCATTGCATTTAGTATACGATTCTATCAGTTACTATGCATGAGTGCAATTCTCAATGCATTCTTATTCAGTGGACCTTGCATTGAATTACATAATGCTCTTTATCTCAATCATGTATCTCACCATCCATGAGTTGGAATTCTGGCCAATGTGTTGCCACATTCTCCACAGACTTCCTATTATCTTCCCAATTAATCAGATGCCTTCCTTTTCGACCCGAACACTACACCAAGAATACAAATCTATGGTGATCATTAGTGTTAGAAAAAAGGTTGCAGTCCAAGTTTTATTTAAAAGTAGGAATCTTTTAGTACCTATGTGGCTCATAACCTTTCCATATCCTTACCTTGCCATATCCAACCAGGTCCTGGTCTCATACATGACTAGCTTACTGGCATTTATTCCTATAACCAGTTTTTATCTTTAATTCTTTGTTTATTACCCCATAACCAAATTAACATGGCATTCTACTATGTCAGTGTGTGCATTCAGAAGCTAAAAATATTTGAATTAATACAGGCCTCCATCCTTTACCACATCCAGTGGTATGCATTCAATAATATAATCATGTGATTTTATAAAATAACTTTGGCTGAGGAAATTCTTACCAAAATTTCCTTTCAGTAATTATGCAAAAAGAGTGATAAAAACTCATACCTACATGATTGCCATTAATAAAATAATTTATACTACCTGAATATTTGATAGCAGTAGAAGCTTTCATGCTTCTTTTATCAAACTTATAACCAACACTTCAACTATTTGTTGCTTCCTTCCTTATGCAACAACATCACCAATAACACTTGCAACATGCAACCATTCTTTCCTTTGGCTGACCCAACAAGCCATAACATACTTGCTGCCACAAAATTGCAACAACTTCTTTCTCCCTATAAATTGTTTTCTTGTTGATCCCAGAAGTATTCAATTCTTCCCGGATTCCTGAATCTTCTTGTGCTCTCCATTGTAATCACTATGCATGATTATTTCTGTCCTGAGCACTTTCGATGCAGTGCCCCCACCTCAACGGGGTCTACTAACCTCCCCGTCAATGGATCTTCAACTCTCGGAGCTGGAGCAACTCTTTAGGTCCCTACTAGAATCTCCACGAAACAAATCCATATGCCTTGCGCGAAACCTCACCTGCGAGAACTAGCGGCAATGCAAGCTTCCTCTACGTGACCATTAGCTATGACCACTTGCCTATCCAAAAGGTGTTTCACGATTTCGTGTACCAAGTGTTTCGATATGAGTCACCCTCAACTCTCTCTATCCCCGAAATCCAAAACAAGAGTCTAGCGTGTGCTAGATCTTCTCTTAACTTCCACCAGCGTGACCTCTAGCTATGACTTGGGGCCCAACTTCCGAGTGTTACAGGACTTTACCCTTCACGGAATTCGAGGATTATCTCTCCTCCTTTCTCCCGAGGTCCAAACTCTTGAACCTCGTTCACCTCAGATCAATGGTCAACAGCTTTCCAAGTTTCTACGGTCCAGATAAATTCCTCATGAATTGACAAATCGTGTTTCGGGGTTTCGAAAAACAGCTCCCCTCTTTTCTTCCGATCTCTAGTTTTCTGAAATCCACGTGAGTCAGATCCAATTACTCACAGCTCCTCATAATCCAACGGTGTGGATCCTTTCTTGTGAATCGAGACTTCACAGTTCATGAAATCATAAAACAATTCTCTTCCCCTTTCCAACTTCCGACTTCACAAAATTTAAGTGTGTCAGATAAACGGCTCACACTCGTTGTGATTCAATGGTCTAGATCTCTCGTCGCGAATGATAAGTTCATGTTTTGGGATTTTCAAGAGAAACTTCCTCTGTTCTCCCAACTCCCGATTTCTGATTTCCCGATGAAAGGAATCAACAATTCGATCTTCCTCAAGATCGAGGGTTCGATACCTCTCCTAAGATTTTGAGTGTTGAATGACTCTTAGTGTTATCCTCCTCACAGTTTCTTTTGATCTAACGATGCACGACTATCGATGCTTATCCCTCCAAGGATTCCTACCGTCCGTTCAGGTTCTCAATGACTTCTTGACAAATATCTTGGTGTCAATTCTTCTGGACTTGACTTCCTCCCTAACTTGAAGGATTTTGAATATTTTGAAGGCTTCGACGGTGTTTTGCCTCCCGGGCTTCTGTTAATGAAATTTTAACCTCACCCTAGCGCACACTTGCGCTCTGCGTGCGAACTTGCATTGTTTCTCCCTGATATTTTAACTTACTTAGTCTCAAAGGGACTCATCCCTTCTATGTTTTCCAAAATACTTTCTGGTGCCCTCCTGGCACACTCTACGCTCGTCTCCTTGAGTCTTTCGAACTTAAAACAAGTTCCCTCTATAAGCACTCCTTGCGCTTGATATGCAGACTCTGCATACAAAAGTTCTACGCTATCTCTTCTGACCTTCGTTTTCTGAACTAGAAGCATTCTATGTTTCTTCCATTTCTTTTCACTCCATGGAAATTCTAATCGGTTCTATCACTCGTCAAACTTTTACAATCACAACGTGCAGACAACCAAAAATTTTTAGGCCATCTCTTCTTAACAAATTCCACACATTCGAAACCAACCCGATTTTAAGAAAATGTTTTGACTTCATGAATCTTTTGAGCTATGCTTGGCTCTGAAACTTTCGATCGATATCCCCCTCTTTCTTAGTCCCTAGCTCATGTGATCATGGGTTGTGACCAAATGCTAGACCACTAGGTTCTACCTGTCTTTTCGGCCTTCGAAAAGTTTCAAAGCACACACAACTATCTCCTCGAGTTTCGATTACCGAATTCACAAAATCGGATGGATCAACGGTCCATGTTTACTCATCCTCCAATGACTGAAATCCACTGTGGTATTTCCATCATCAAAGTTTTTGGGACTTCATGACTCGGAGTTTCAGGTTTTGGACTTGTAGGCTCCCACACTCGCTTCCCTCTCCAACTCCCGTCTTCCGAACTTCCAACCTTTCTAGCCTCCAGGCCCACAGCACAGTTGTCACCAACCACAGTGGTGACATGCAATGTACTTAAGAAGGTCCATGTTACCTCAAGTGACGCCTTTCGGCCCTACTACATCAGCTTTTCCTTTGGGGCCCACTGGCATGTGGCACATATCCCGTGGGTCCACATCCATCAAAGTGACGTCAAATCGACCCACTACTTCGGCTCTTCATGATTTCGCGATATCAGGCTTTGGGAGTTTGTGCATCAGCACATCCCACTTCTCTCGACAGACGAACTCCTGAAATGTCGAAATTCTTCCTAGACAATTAACGGTCCAGATCTCTCATTGATCAATGGCTGTGATCTAATCGTGAATTCCCATTTCGCGAATTCTCACAAACTTCCCCTTTGACCTTTTCAAGTCACGAGTGAGTGAAAGGATGATCGCTCTCCACGCGTCCCTCCCGATGGACAGTCTTAATGAATTTGGGACTTCACATATCGTGATATCCACACTCCTGTGCAACTCCAAAGGGTTTTAAACCTTGTGCATGTTCCCTGGATCCAATGGCTATTTGTCCACATGCTCAGATCTGATCTCTTATGTGCACTTTCCTAAGTGTCTGGATGTGGATTGGATGGTCCAGATCTTCTTTGCACAACTGATCTAGGGCTGTAGTTTTATTATACCGCTATTCCTCCTGAGCTTCATGACATGGCCTAGTAACTCCTTGGCACTTAGAGACAATCTAAGGTTCAAAAATAGTCCTCCAGACACAATTTCCTCTCGAAACCTTAGGTCCAAAGACCACTTATCCAACCCATCCAGGCTCAGCGTTCAAACCTTGGGCTCTGAACTTGAATTTTGTCTACTTCGACAACAATTATTTCCAAAAATGTTTCTTCAACTTCCACTAACATGGCCCATCCAGGCTCAGTGTTGTAACCATTCTCTGATAACAATTTGTAACGTCCCCACTCATCAACCCACTAGTCGAGCAACGCTACTACGTGGAACACACTTATACTTATATATATCAGATGCATATTAAATTAAAATAAGACATTTAACATGGATTTACTGTTGTTTTACAGACTTAAACAACATTAACAACAATTCAAATTTGCAACAGAATACATGATAACATATAAGCATCACAGGCATGCATAACATATAATTAAGCACAAGTTGATACTTATCTTTTGGAATGATGGTAACACCACCAACTGCATGCAGACTGACCACAAAGAAAGAGTGATGGGGAACTAAGCTTTCACAGAATGGGTAAGGGAGAGGGGGCTGAGAGGTAGGAAGAGGGGCTAAGCTTGAGGGCTTAAGTCCTTAACAATAATATTTTATTATTTTTCCAAAACCATGTGAAATTTATGTTATATCCTAAGTCCTCGGAAGGATAGGTGACTTCCAAGGAGGAGGAGTGTGCTTCATGGGTGACATGTGTCGGCTCAGGCACATGCAACTTAACCCAGGAAATGAGTCGTGTGAACTGGAGGGCATTCTCGATCGACCTCTGTTGGGTCTTTTATGATGGATCTTTTACCTGAACCATGGGAGTCTCTGCGTGGAATCTTTGTACACCTTACGCATCTCCGAAACCAGAGCCATGAGTCTATCCTTTATTGTTGGTTGGGGAAACCCAAATGTCCCATAATTGCTGAGCCTTGCTATGCCTTAGCGCCTGATTGTCACCATTTTAGGAGAGCCCGTACCTGTTTGTCCAGTTAGTGGTTGTGGCCACGCAGTTCTGGACTGTGTGTGGCTTGTTGGTCGTTTTACATACAGATATCTAGGGCCCGACAACTAGTAGTAGTCTGTCATCCCTATCTACCTCATAAAATTCCCTCTTTTTCCACTATTTTTAAGGTTCCCCTAAGATAATGAATAGGTCATTGTTGTTAGATTATTTTTTCTCATTATGAGACATGCATTCTTGAATGGGAAGCTCAGGTGCATCATATGTATGTATAAATTCTTAGTTCAGTTTTTGAGGGTTTTAACAACTCGTACCGCGAGAGGGAAATGTGTGTCCAGGTGAAAACTTTATTAAAAATTTTAGGAACACGAAGAGAAGGATCTTGGATAATAACAGGAGTCCAAATCCCCAATTGAATCAACCCGATAAGAAGGTTTTTCGGATACTTGCACAAGCAGTTGGCAATAAAGAAAAACAAAAACAAAAGCGAGGCATGTGCGATCCTATCCATTCTGATGTGAAAGGAGACACATCTGAGATTGATAGTATTTTGCAGGGTAATATGTGATTTACAGAATAGAGATAAGCTAAATGCATGTCAAAATTCCACCCTTATCACCATTATACTAGTTGTAGTTATGGTCAGATTATTTCTTACTTTATTGAGAATCGTACCATGATGAGAATCGACCGAGAGGGCGATGCAATTCATGGATGTTATAAGGATTTGACTACAGTGTGGGGAGATCTAGGATACTATGGTAGTGAAAAAATGATTTTAGGTTATTCTTTAAATGTGTCTAGGGTTAGAAATCAAGATGGAAATGTCATTTTCCCCATTCCCTGCCAATATCATGTGTATTCTTCTCATTGGAAACTAGAGACCTATCTCTTTCCTTATTTGGAATTTTTGGAATCGGTGGAAGGTATTCCAGACTTTGTAAAGAATTTTCCATTTTTCCTAGAGAAGGGACACACTTGGGAACAATCTCAATTTGAAGTATTATCAACATGAGTATCCTCCACTGTTAGTGACTTAGCTAGATCTCCTGGAGAACAGGGACCTATTTTTCATCACCCTCACCAAGTTCCATATGACCCTAGGGATCAAGTTGACAATCCCAAATATAGGAGGGAAGGATTTGGATCTTCATTTGTTGTACAGGCAAGTAACTTCTTGTGTGGACTAGAAAGGGTCATTAATGAGAGGAAATGGAAGGAGATCATAATAGTGTTGAACTTTCCTTGCACTACAACAAGTTATTCATTTGTTCTATGCAAATACTACTTCAAATTTGGTTCTTTCTTTTCATTACCAATTGATCACCAACTCGAGGAATCCAAACTTTTATATATTGTTAGTTGATGGTGTGGATCTTTGAGGGGTTTTATTGAACGTGAACACTTAGTTGGAGTTGGGATCAACATTGGGAAGATTCATTCACATTCACAATTACAGAAGACAAAAGTAATAGTACAGTACAAGATACATCTCTATCTCTTAAATCTAGGACAATCTTTTTTTTTTGGTGAGAATGTTGTTGGAGAACATTCCTTAAACATCTGAAATAATAGCTTGTAGATGTGACCCACTTATCTTTGTTGGATCATAGATTTTAATTACAGACCATAATAAGATGTTTTTTGGTGAAAATTGATAATTGAGTTATGCTTTCTTTTGGTGAAAATGAATGGGACTGACAGACATAGAAGGAGCAGGGTTAATCCATTGTAGCAAGTATCATTGCCTTTCCCCACACATATATATAGGTTTTGTAGCAAGTATCATATATATATATAT
>ML809383.1:82918-97906 GCA_009831015.1 Picea engelmannii
TTTCATAACATGGCCCATGAGGAGGAAAAATGGAAAACAAGTGACAAGAAAGGGAACAACACCATCTACAAAAAGTGATACATGCCTTGGAAAAAGTAAATGAAGAAAGTAGACATTTACAACTTACACGGTTGTTGTTCTCAATAGAAATAGGCCATTAACACTTTCATATGGTGAGAAACCATGAGAAAACTACCATTGCACATTGTACATATAGTGATGGAAGTGGCCCCTATTGAAAAGGAGAGTGACAATCCTACTATGAGCAATTAATCAAAAAATAATTTGGGAGTGAAAAACTGAAAATGGTGAAAAAATCATCCTTAAAGCATTGAGACAAATGGATGCATTTGAGCAAACCAAATAATCAATGTATTGTTTCTTTTAAATTGATGCAGTTAGACAAACATGGATGGATATGGAAAACAAAGTGTCATAATATGTTAATGATGAAATTATGTTTACATAAATAAAGGTCAAAGTTTCAATATATGTATAAGTTTCATAATATGTTAATGATGAAATTATGTATACAATTACAACTAATGGGCCCAAGCAGACATAAATAAAATAACAATACTAATGTAATATGCCCCAATTAAGGAGTAATGTGCCACAATTTATGGATTAACAACAAAATGGAGAAATACCCAAAGAAGAAGTGATTTCATAAAATCCCTTTAGTTCTACCAGAAGTAGATTTTCAAATGCCTGATATTTCTATTGAAAATTTTTCTACATTCTTCAGAAGATGCAGAGCAACACTTGTTTAATTTAAAAAGTACATGTCATGATTTAAACCTCATTGAAGACAATGTTACATGTAGATTATTTTTACAAACACTGTAAATGGATGCTCTCGAATGGTATATCTCATTAATACCTAACTACATTACCAATTGGGATGTGATAGAAAATTCATTTGCAAAAACGTTCATCCCAGGAGTGCATCCATATGTTTTTGTTGATGCTTTTATTGTTTCTTCCCACCCACCCTCTCCCATATGGATGCAATATAGTGAAATGACTAATTTTGAAGAATAATCTAATAAACAATTGGATGAATTTTCTATGTCAATTCATATTGTTGAAGATGAAGATGAAAATTCCAATTTACAAGAAGAAAATTTCAGCCTCTCATATACTCCATATGAAGATATTTTGAGCAGCAAGTTTGATGATGAAATTAAGGAGCCTCCACCAAATGCATAGATATATTTCATCCTTGCAACATATGATGAAAATTCGCAAGAGCCCTTGCAACAAGAACAATTGGTGGAATAAATGAATCTTGAAAAAAATGATGAATCAAGAATATTGGAAATGGAGAGTGATAAGGAAAAAGATGAAAGAATATCAATATTGGAAACTCTTCATCCGATAAAATATGATAGTATTATTAAGCAGCCAAGAAATGACTTCATTGAATTATGGTTCCAAAGCATTGTTGGCAAAGCAACGCAATTAGATCCACATCACACCTTGTTCAATCTTTCTCTAGTACATATTGAGAGTGCCCCCAACTCATTGGTACAAGTTTCAATATGTTCCATAATGATGGAGTTCGATCCATAAATCATATCAATGCTTGAATGACTCCACTAGAAATCTGCCTACACCTAAAGTGCTCGTTTATTCCAAGTAAGGTAGGGTAGGTAGATCATGTATGTACATATTTTGTTCCTCCAGTTCATTTTTGTACAATAAGGAAGTTACTAAGATAAATCCATGAAAGAAGAAGAATTACAGGAAATCTATTTTGAATATGACTCCATATCCTAATGGAGAAGGCAACTGATCTTGAGATTCAAGTGTTCTTAGTAATCCACAAGGGGTCATTGTCCTGTAGTTAGAGCTAGTTGTTGACCAAAAATTGGTCATCTATATTTTCTCGCTCTTGGATTTATAAAACAAAATGATGTCAAAAGAAGAATTTTCCACTCCTTAATCAGTTCCATGGCACTCCTTTAAAGGTCAAATTTAAGATCATTTTTATTGAAATTGATTGCTTTAAAAGGTGAAATTGAAGTGATTAAGATGCTTGAATCCAAATTAAAGTTAACTTGGTAAAGAAGCTTATTAAATCCCATATACCATTACTTAATGCATCCATCAACTTAATTGTATAAATAAGGAAGCATAAGAAACATGAGATAAGAAGCCACCCATAAGGACAAGGAATCAGCAATTGTTAACGAAGTTTACCCAGGGTGGGCTGCATCTCCGGGCTCCACTCAACCAAGTAGTCACTTCATTTATATTCTTTAAAGATGCTCTCCTTTACATATAAAATGGTTGTAGTCCCATTCCCGGTGATAACATCGAAGAAGGTGATCTTATGTGTAAATAGTTGATTCTCACAAGTATGTGGCAAAATCTCTCCTGCAATGGGACAATATTCGTGGACAAATAGACGGGATAAGTTCTCACATCAATGGGAATAATAGTTTCTCCTTTGAAAATACAAAGGATTCCAGTTGTCACAACAAGTGGCAACGTCTCTTCCATAAGAGACGATCTCTTCTGATGAAGGTTGATCTCTCACAAGAAATGTCATAGCACGGACTCTCTCAGAATGGTTGACAAATGTCCTCTTTGAATCCATTGATCAGATTCAAGAATAATCAACATTGCCTTAATTTTGCATGCAAAGGATAATATGATGAGTTTTCCTGCAATAGATAAGGTCTTGCTTCCTTGCTGCAACACTCAATGCTCATCGGAATCTGCAACATGCATACATCTTTTACAAAATTTCATAAAGAAACCAAAACTACAAAAGCAACATGCTTACATTGGTTTTTTTTCCATAAGCCTTCTGATCCGCAGCTTTGATGCAAAAATGAATTTTGTCATTGCAATCGTGGCGTGAAATCGTGTAAGAATTACTATCAAATCGTCTCAAACAAACAAAGTCATCTACAGGCCCCTACTAGGTTCTCTGCCTCATAAAGTGTGCCTCATAACTGCATTAAATAACCTATCTCTGCATAAAATTTTGTGCTTGTACGGATCTGGGCATGCAGACTCCTCCCCGAGCACGGGAAAATTGGTGTTTAAGTAATAATTTTGGGGTGGTCTTACCAAGTACGACCCCGTGGTCTGTTGGAAACCATGGCTAAGTTTGGATATTTGGTTAGGGGAGATCTGGGGGTCAAATCCCATGTACGCCCCTTTTAGAACTTAGTTTTAACAAACACCATATTTAATATATGGTTTTTATACCATATATCCATCCAAAAACAAAAAACCATATTTAATATATATAGATGGTTTTTATACCATGTCCATTCCAATAGAAATCCATGCCACTTGTGATGGGACCTATGCATGGTTTGAACCATACTTAATACCTTCTAAGGGTTTGTTTTCACACTTGCCACTGAGCTTGCCAGAATTTTGGTATTCGTTGTTGATTTACGTGGAGTATGCCAGATTTATTGTTGAGCGGGGCCGGATATGGTGGGTATGCCACATCTCTACCATGAGATATAGAATGTTTCCCATAGAAATGTGGATAGTCCAGAATATGTGAGCCTCCAGTTGGTCTAGTCGTCGGGTCCAGCGTTGGTCAACCCGACCTTTTTTATTTTTGAAAAGTTTGGTCTCAAGCCCCTATTGGCATTTTTAGAATGCCACAGGTCACCCATTGATTGGGCCACGTGGCATATACTAATTCACCGACCCTTTCCCAGTCAACTACCAAATGGGTGCAACTTGTCACTCTGCCATGTTGCCACGTGGCGGCTCCGGGGTGGTGCCACGTGGCGTCACCTAGGGTAATTGACCTATGCGCCCCCCAAAAACCCAAATATTCATTCCATGTGTCATCTAACATGGTGCATGGTGATGTTAGCATGATGTCATGATGTCATCATCTTGTACGATTGATTCTACGAGCACGTTGACTTTGACTAGGTTTGACCAAAACTTTGACTGGTCATAACTTCTTCGTTCTAGCTTTGTTTGAGGTGTCGTTTGTGCCGCTGGAAAGCTTGTGAAGGTCTCTTCGACTTGGAGTTGCTTTCATTGGATTATGAACACTTTGATTTTTAGGCTTTCTGGATCCTCCTGGATCATTCCTCCCCACTAAAGGACTTTTGGACCCCAAAAGTGTACATCATGAGATCATACATGTCTCTTTTATTTATAACATAACCCATACCCTCTACTCTCTACTCTCTCAAAAAAAAACCTAAAATATAATTATGTTGCATAAATAGGTGATGGTATACATGCCATCACTTTTACTAAAAGTGTCCTTCTATGGGGTCTTAGAACCAACAAGTGATTTAAAATAATGGCCACTATCAACTAACTAAAACAATTTTTCCATCCTTTAAGTCATTAAGACAAATGGGTCCTTCTTCTCGAGTTGTCTCTTTCTCGATAGTTGGCCTTCTTCTAGTAGTTGGCTTCCTTTCTGAGCTACTTCATCGGCTGATCCCTTCACAGGTGTTGGTCCAACCTTCTTTTTCTTCTTGGAATGCAACTCTGGATGGAGGGTCCAAGATGTGGCTTCCTAATGTCCACCCTTGTTGCAATGGGTGCAATGCTTTTTCCTCTTCCATGTTTTCTTTCTCTTCCTTTTCTCATCATGTGGAGAAGGGTCTCCAGGTCCTGGCTTCTTCCTGGTTTCCATAACCTTTTTGTACAAATCCATTCTTTTCCAACACTTGGAAACATGATGGTTATTCATACCACAAAACGTACATGGTTTTCTATGCCATAAACATTGCTGATATTTTCCAATTTTCTTATAATCAAAAGGAATGCTTGAATAATGAGACTTTTTATACCTTGCTTGGTTGTATTTGGTGTTGGTCTGGCGAGGATAACTTGCCTCAGTTCATCCTTTGTGACGATCATCTCCCCTTGGATATGACTCGTAATCATGATCATTATAATGATATGATGTGTTCTGAGCCTACACTGATTTGATCTCGCCACTTGAAGACTCACTTGCTTTTGGGGTTTTGGAGTTGCTTTCATCAGCAGTCTTGGAGCATTCTCCAACCTCTTCTCTGACATAGCCCAATCCTACATGTCGAGGTAAATCCACCACCTCGATGGGATTCACAATGCCTTGGTCGTTTGCTCCAAGGCATCCTTTGTCATATCCCATTTGCTTCATTAGCTTCAAGCCAATGCCCTTGGTGTGTTGTTCAAAGACTCCAAAATAAGTATCAACATTCATGAAGGAAGGAAATAAACATGGAGAATCATTTTCCTCCATGTCGATCTATGAAACTCAATCATCTTCTTGAAGTGTGACCAACTGATCCTCTTGGTTGGATGAAGTTTTAGACGAGGCTTCTAAGAAACCACCTTGGTTCCCTGGTGCCTAGAGAGCGTCCTTTATCATCTGAAAAAATGTGTAGTTATCAACATCATCATGACAAGAACCATAACTAGTATACGTGCCATGGCCACAAGACAGACTCTTTGTTGCCTCTATTGTGGAGCATTCTCCAAGTTGCTCCTCCATATCTTGTAGCTGCAGACGTAGTTTTCTCTTTTCCTCTTCAGACTCTTGAATCAATCTCCTCAATTCAACATTCTCTACTTGGATGGTCTGGTTGATTTATTCAAGCTCATGAAGCCATGCTTTCTTCGATGATTTTCCCATCTTGTATTCAACACCTGCAATCTCGTCAATCCTTCTCTGATACCACTTGATCTAAGACCGGGGGTGACCCTTTTACCAATATTTACTCAGTTCTATGACACTCCTTTAAAGGTCAGATTTAAGATCATTTTTACCAAACTTGATTGTGTTAAATGGTGAAATTGAAGTGATTAAGAGGCTTGAATCCAAATTGAAGTTAACTTGGTAAATAAGCTTATTAAATCTCATATACAATTACTTAATGCATCCAAAAAATTAAGTGAAGAAATAAGGAAGCATAAGAAACATGAGATAAGCAGTCAACCATAAAGACAAGGAATCACTAATTGTTAACGGAGTTCACCCAGGGTGGGCTATGTCTCCTGGCTCCACTCAACTACATAGCGACTTCATTTCTCTTCTTTAAATATGCTCTCGTTTATATATAAAAGGGTTGCAATTGCATTCCCGGTGATAGCATTGAAGAAGGTGCTCTTATGTGTAAAGAGTTGATTATCACAAATATGTGGAAAAATCTTTTCTTCATTGGGCAATCTCTGTGGAAAAATACACGGGATAAGTTCTCACATCAGTGGCAATAATAGGTTTTCCTTTGACAATACAAAGGATTTCAGTTTTCACGACAAATGGCAATGTCTCTTCCACAAGCGACAATCTCTTTTGATGAAGATTGATCTCTCACAAGGAATGGCATAGCATGAACTCTCTCACGATGGTTGGAAAAGGTCCTCTTTGAATTCGTTGATTAGATTCAAGAATAATCAACATCTCCTTAGTTTTATGTGAAAAGGATAATATGATTAGTTTTCCTACAATAGATCGAGTCTTGTTGCATTACTGCAACACCCAATGCTCATCGGAATTTCCAACATGCATACATATTTTGCAAAATTTCATAAAGAAACCAAAACTACAAAAGAATCATGATTACATTGGGTTTTCTTCCATAAGCCTTCTGATCCGCAAATTTGATGCAAAAATGGACATTGCCATTGCGATCGTGGTGCAAAATCATGTAAGAATGACTGCCAAATCATCTCAAACAGACAAAGTCACCTCCTGGCCCTGGTTGGGATCTCTTCCTCGTAAAGCGTGTTTGCTAACTAAATTAAACACAGTTTTGTCTCTACATAAATTTATGTTTCTGAATGGATCTGGACGTGCAGACCCCTCTTTGAGCACTGGAAAATTGGTGTTTAAGTAATAATTTTGGGACGGTCTTACCAAGTCCGACCCCTTGGTCTGTTGTAAACCGTGACTAAGTTTGGAGATTTGATTAGGGGAGATCAACGGTCAAACCCCAAAGACGCCCTTGTATAACTTAGTTTTAACAAACACCATATTTAATATATGGTTTTTATACCATACATCCGTCTCAAAACAAGACACCATATTTAATATATATGGTTTTTATACCATATCCATTTCAATAGAAATTTGTGCCTCTTGTGATGGGACATATGCACGGTCTGACGCATACTTAATGCCTCATCGGGGTTTGTTTCTCACTTACCGCAGAGCTTGCCAGAATTGTGGTATCCATCGCCGATTTGCATGGAGTACACCGTATTTATTGTTGAGTGGGGTCGGATATGGTGGGTATTCTGGATCTATGCCATCGGATACAAAAATTTTCTCGTCGAAAGTTGGATAGGACAAAATATGTGGGTTGTCGTTCGGTCCGGTCACTCGGTTCGACGCCAGCCAACTCGACCTTTTTAATTTTTGAAAATTTTGGTCTCGAACCGGATTGGGAGTTTCTAGAATTCCACGTGGAACCCATTGATTGGGCCACGTGGAATCTGCCGATTCATGAAAACTTTTCCATTCAACTGCTAAATGGGTTCCATTTGTCACTCTACCATGCTACCACGTGGCGGCTCCTGGGTGGTGCCACATGGTGTCACATGAGGAAATTGGCCCATGTGGCCCCTAAAAAGCCAAAAAATCCATGCCATGTGTTAGCTTACAGGGGCATACTGATGTTAGCATGATGTCATCTTGTACGGTCAATTGTATGGACAAGTTGATTTTGACTAAGTTTGACCAAAATTTTGATTGGTCATAACGTCTTCGTTATATCTCCGTTTGAGGTGTCAATTTCTTCGTTGGAGATATTGTGACGAGCTCTTAGACTTGGTGCTATTTTCATTTAATTTTGAACACTTTGATTTTTGGGCCTTCTAGATCCTCTTGGATTCTAAACTATATAAGAATGAGCATTGGAAAAAGCTCTGAGGCCGTCTCCTGAGAAAATTTCTCTGGTTCTTGACCTACAACATTCAAAACTAAGAACTTTTTCGAAGATTCTTCCTCAAGTAACCCTAATTTTATTTTCTTTGGTATTCCTCTAATAATCCCTTTATTGGAACTACTAAATAAATATTCTCCATGGGGGAGCACATCTTCCTCTACTAATTCCAATTGGTCTAAATCCAATACCATGTACATCATTTCTCCACTAAGAGTAGCAACGGGTGTAAATATGATAGCAAGTGTACCTAAATATTTGATTTGTGAATCTTTAGTTATAGGAGTCTAAATTATATTTACTTTTTTCATAATTTCATTTTTAGTTCTTGTGGTTTGCAATTCTTTACCCTGTTCATCCTTTTTCATTCCATCATATGAATTATCCTTACTCTGTCCAATATCATGCATTTCCCATGTTGATTCCTCTTTGCTTTATTCATCATTATGATATCTTAAATAGATTCATTTTTACCTTGTACTTCATCTTTTGTTTCTTGAGATGATTTTTCTTTTTGACTTCTTTCAATGTCCATTATTATTTTATTTTCTTCATAAAATTTTCTCATTCTTTCATTGTTAAGGTAAATACTCGTTCCTTTTCCTGACTATATCTTCAATTCATTCACTGTTAAGGTCAATACTCGTTCCTTTTCCTAATATACGAGATCCATAATATTTCAAAAAATTACATAAAAGCATGCCCTAGACCCACATGACCGGGACCCGAATATCCATAATTTTTTCATAAAGTAGAGTAAGGATTATTATGAATCTAGATATACCAACTATAACAAGGTATTCTCCCACGATTGTTCATGGACTTGAATACCAATGTTAAGAAACAAAAATAAGTAAAAAATAAAAATGACAAGCATTGATTAGAGAACTATTCTATCAAATCTAGACAAAACTTAGAAAATAATTAGCAACAAAACAAAACCAATAAGAAAAAAATAAGGTAATGAAAAGAGTAGGGGCCACAATATTTTATGAAGACATCATACAATAATGGGGTTGTAGAAGGCACAACACTACCATTCCTTGAAAAAAATCACCATGAAGAATAGATATCCTCTACCCAGGATTGATGACTTGTTGGAGAAACTGAAATAAGCCAAGTTCTCCACCAATATGGACCTCAAATTAGGTTACCATGAAGTGATAATCAAAGAAGAAGATGCATGGAAGACAAAATTCAAGAAAAGAAAAGGTTTGTATGAGTGGTTAATGATGCCTTTCGGTTTATGTAATGTAATGTATGAGTGGTTTAGGTCTGCAACTTTCATGAGACTAATGAATTATGTGCTACACCCTTTTATTGATTCATTTGTAATAGTATATCTATATCACATACTAATATTTAATAATGCATGGAAAGCGAACCTCTCACATGTGACAAAGGTATTATATACCTGAAAGAAGAATCAACTAATTGCAAATTTGCATAAATGTGAGTTTGGAAAGAAATCATTGATATATATTAGACATGTCATTGGAGGAGGATAGATGATGATGGATCCAAAAAATATTGCAACCACTACCCAATGTTCTATTCCCACCAGCTTGATGAGGGTTGCGAGTTTCATAGGAGCATCAAAATATTTGAAAATTTTCATTGCAAAATTCTCCATAGAAACACCATTATATGCCACAACCACCAAAGGAGCATTTGAATACTCAAGAAACAATGAGAATTTGAGCATTTCAATACTCGAAGAAGAATATCAATGATGCTTCTATCCTAGCCACACCAAATTTGCAGTGACCATTTGATTTAGAGACACGTGTTAATAGTTATGCATTAGGGCTAGTGCTCCTGCAAGGAGGAAGACCGATATGTTACCATTAGGAGTTTTTTCATGGAGAAATTCTTGATTACCCACCTATGATAAAGAGCTCTTTTCAATAGTGTAAGTGGTGAAGAAGTGGAAGCATTATCTCCTAGGAAAATAGGCCAACATACACATGTATAATCAACCCCTTGCACAGGTCCTACAACACTAGAGAAAGATGCATTGGGTGAGGAATTATAAATGGTTGGGATTCTTACAATAGCTTCACCTATTGATCAAGTACAAGAAAGGAGCCATGAATAAGCTAACAAACATGATTTATCATCCATCACTAAAAGTAATTGCAATAATTCGGGTGATAATCCTGCTTGAGCCCTTCACTCATGATCTTCTCACTGACGAGTATGAGACAGATGAAGATTTAAGAGGAGTAAACAAGAGAAGAAAGAGAGATCATTCAATTCCATGGAAGGAAATAAGTATCACCTCTAGGATGGGATACTATATAAAATGGACAAGTTATGCATACTATAAGAAAAAATGATTTAGTTGACGAGACAAGCTCACACTTCAAGAGTTGCATAGGAAGTTTTTGTGTAACGAAGACAATGGCAAATTTGTAGTGCTATGTGTACTAGCTAAATATGTAGGAGAAGGTGGAAACATTGTTGAAGGAAATGTTCTTTACATCACTATAAATCCAAGCAATCAAAATCTTGGGATATACATGCCATTGCTAGTGCCAACTAGGCCTTGGGAGAGAATCTCCATGAATTTTGTTAGGGGTTTACCTATGTATTGTAGAGGCCATGACTACTTGTTTTTCTTGGTAGAACACTTCAACAAGACATGTATACTAATTCCATGTAAGAATATGATCTCTAGATGATGCATCTAAATTATTCTTCAACCATGTTTGTGTACATTTTGGATTACCAAGCTCCATCATATTTGATCGAGATAGCAAGTTCTAGGGAACATTCTAGAGAATTATTTGGGAGAGAATGGATACTACATCGAGGTATTCCATTGCATTCCATCACCAAATTGATGGAAAAATAGAGTTTGTTAATTAGACATTCCTACAATTGTTGAGAGGTTACAATAACAAACATCCATGGGATGAACATCTGGTTTACATTCAACACTCCTACTATAGAGCACTCCATTCTTCCACCAAAAAAGTCCTTTCGAGACTTGTTTTGGTTACTTAAATCCTTCACCATTTGATATTGTGTATGGATAGCAGAAGGACAAAGATGAGCTGCAAGGATATGAAAATAGGTAAGCACATTCATGGACACGATCATATAGATACATATAAAGGAATAAGAGCATCTTGAGAAGAGTTAGTCATAGTGTAAATCTAGACATGACTAGCATGGGGAGGATCATAAGTTCCATGTAGGAGACAAGGTGTGGATTTACCTCCATAAGGAGCCATTGCAAGGAGTAATGAGGAAACTCAATCCCCTTATATATAGATTGTTAGACATCATTGAGTAAGTGAATGAGAATGCTTCCAGGTTGAGACGTCCTCCTTATATGCAGATTAGGTCAATGGTGAATGTAGAGTACTTGAAGTTGTCCAAACCTTCCTTGTTGGATGAAGAAGAGTATCATCATTTCTCCCTATCATCGAAGACTTTGCACTGCATACTCTAGAACAATTGATGGAAGATACAGTTCTATAGAGTAAGGAATGGGTGACTCGCATAAGATGGCAAGAGGTCCAAGGACGGACTCCAATGAAGGAAAAATTGTATGAGAGGAACCAAATTGCTAGCAAGTTCCCTCACCTATCCTTGGAAGATTTTGGGGACCAAAAGCCTCTCGATGGGGAGCTATGATCCAAATTGGATTTGCATAAAAAAAATTGGTTATCATCACAGGCTCTGTTATGATCAACAACGACGAGGCTTGAGGCTACACATGTGGAAGGAGACTAGGTCATTGGTAGGAAGGGCCTTGTGCCGTTAGAATTGGTGTCCACCCATCCATTAATATCAAGTCATAAGCCAAGCATATGCAATGTAATTTATAAATATATATATGTATATATACACACAATAAAAACATGAGACCTCTTCTCCAATGTAATAAAATAAAATTTAAGGGAGTAGAAACAAGGTTACCTTCCATCTATCCCTTATTTGAGTCATCCTCCTATATACCATTTCCCCACAAAGAAAGAGGGGTTATTTAGCTGTGAAGATGAACCATAGATCCTTAACTTGCTTATTGCTAAATAACAAAGAGTTTGGTCGAAGCCAATAGAATGTTGATTTTATCATTTGAGTTTCTAGGGTAAATAATGTCTCCATGTCTAGTAATTTATCTCTTTGTGTTGTGTATTTTGTTGTGTTAACTTGCATTTGCAGTCTCTACTAAAGTTAATGTGTGTGTTTTTAATGTATACTCTGTAGATTTAATGACTACTTTGAAGATTTTAATAACTTAACATGTCTTAGTTGTTGAGCCAATAATTAATTTATTTTAATAACTTAACATGTGTTAGTTGTTTAGCCAATAATTAATTTATCATGTGTAGTGTTGAAGTTTCCATTCATATTGCAGTAGTTTAATAGAAAATAGATATCCCAATATCTCTATCTCTACCATTGGTTGGTTTATGATATTAGAGATCTATAATGATCGTTTTGTCTATTGAAATCTTGCGTGGAAAGTAGCTCATTGAGGACTAGTATACAACCAAACAAACCTCAGAAAGCCACCACAGAGCTGGAAAACTCAATTCTCAGTAATTGCAAACCGTAAGACCATTTTTGTCATTAGTTGAAGACCATATGGGGTCGTACGCAACCACAGGTAGTTGTACAAGCCGTATGCTATTGTCGCTTGGCATCTCATACTTTGGTTGGCAAGCCATACATGGGTTGGTCAATGGTTGTCGACATGAACAAAAAGAAATCCTTTCCCAAGCGCTCCTTTTAAAATCTTTGTCTTATTTCTTTTCTCTAATCAATTTTGATGTCTTCAACATTATGTATTCATCTTGTGTATGCAGGTAAGTGGTGTCTAGAATAAGTTCAAATCTAGCTAAGAATAGAGAGGAATTAGAAGTGTAAACATCTACGCACAAATAAGTGGCCACTAAGTTCTTGTGGCATTCGAGCCTTGCAATAGAACCATTAGAGAACGAGTAATTATAGGTACTTTATTATGGCATATTTCGTTTTATTATTGAAATTTATGTATAATAATTATCACATATAGTACATAATCTTTAACATTAGTATTGGTGAAATGGATAGGTTATAAGACTAATATTTATGGATCACCTTATAAATCGTAAATCCAAAATCTAAACGGATAAATAAATAAAATATATTTACAAAATTTATTAATACATAATTATAAAGATTTAAAAGTATAATAATAATAAAATAAAGATAAAAAAAATAAATTGTCTTATACAATGATCTTAACCCGTTTATGTGTAACCCGTTTATGTGGAGTCATGATATGAAAAAATAGGTGGATTTTCTTTCACAATACAAAAGGGTTATTTGGGGACAAACAATTCATTAGAAAATTACTTCTAAAATATTTGACCTCCACAAAGTTGTCATTGAAATATATACACATACTCACATATGATAAACTTTATCATAAAAGTCAGAAGAGTCATACTCACATATGATAAACTCTAGCATAAAAGTCAAAAGAGTCACAAGTGGTATAGGTTGGAATATGTTGACAAACATTTATTTTTTTAAGAGAAATACACATCCTTTTTTAAGTACTTTATCTCATTTCGAAAATAATATGGGCTAAAATAATATAGGAGGTAAATGGAGAGATTGCATGACGATTTTATTTTTTATTAAAATATTTTTAACAATAATGTAATAATTAATTATTATTTAACAATTATATAAATATATTTTTATAAAAAAATAATTATTATTTATAACATATTTATTATTTATAATTTTTTAAAATTTATTATTAATATATTTTAAAATAAATATTATTTTATTTATAATAAATAAAAACTATAATTTTATCTTTTTAAATTGATTAAAGATTTGTTATTGAAACATAAAAAAAAATACTAATCATAAGGTTTAAAAGTATAAAAATCTACTTTTTACAAATGACAAATTATTACATATAATCAAATCTCATCTCTATAATATGAGGTTTCATGGGGAGTCTACTTTTTGCAATTCACCAACAAATTATTACATATAATCAAATCTAATCTCCAAAATATAAGGTTTCATAGAAAGCAATATCCAATCTGCTAGACAACAACATTGAATGATATTACATGTGGATTAGAGGTCGTGGCGGCTACACACGTTGACAGGGCATACATCGTTGCTAGTGGGAATCAATAGATTCCGATTTATATCGAATTTTTCTTGAAAAGACGTCGAGCCATTCACGCAAGTCGCATTCATGGTTTCTTAGGGCACACGATGTCTTAAGTTTTAATCTATTTCATCGAATATACTTTCTAGCGGCTATTCGAGGAGCCATACAGCCTCAAGAAGTCGGAACATGCGAACCATACATAGACGATGCCTCGGCAGCAATCTCCTCGATAAATTCTTCAATATTTTTGTCTGAAGACCGTCCTTTTACCATTGCTTGCGTCACTAATGTCTTCCACCGTGAAGCGTTCTTCCTCATCTCAATGCCCCGCTCACTTTCCATGACCGTCCTGATACTTTTCTCCACTTCCTCCCTCCCTACCAGACCATCTGCTGATCGTTTACTCAATCTCAATCCGGTCTTCCATTTCTCTGAAATGTATAGAGAATTAAGCATCTGATCGCTCCACTGAGGCACCGCCAACATGGGAACTCCGAGGCTGAGGCCTTCCAACGTCGAATTCCATCCACCATGCGTCATAAATGCACCGACGGACTCATGAGAAAGCACTTCCAGCTGTGGACACCATGGAACGACGAGTCCCTCTTCGGAGGTTTCTTTTAGGAAACCCTCTGGCAAATTTTTGTCACTGTCAATCTCCGCCTTGGAATTAGATGGACGAATGACCCATATGAAGGGATATCCACTCGCCTTCAACCCAAGAGCTATCTCATGAGTTTGTTCTTTTGAAAGAACCGCAAGGCTTCCAAAAGAAACGTACACAACCCTTGCAGGCTCCTTCCTATTCAACCAATCCGTGCAGTTTGTGGTTTCCCACAAATTTGCGCCCGAGTCTGTGTCCCCGGGATTCCGCCCGTCCAAGAAAGCCGAGGGTATGAGAGGACCGACGTTGCGAATCGGAGCTATTGATTTCAATGAGATTACTTCTTCCGATTCGAGTTCGTCAAA
>ML809384.1:68259-84790 GCA_009831015.1 Picea engelmannii
TGCTAGAGAAGTGAAATTCTTGTGAAGAGATGAAATTAGAATAGAAAAGAGTCAATTTGGTTCATAAGAAGAGAAGAAAATGTAGGGAATTCAGGTTGAATGCAAACATTGGAAAATTCAATATGGGGGATATCATATTAGACTTAGGGTTTGAAGTAAATGTTCTACCTAAGAAGACATGGGAAGCCATGGGAAAACATACATTAGGATTTTCACCAATTTAGTTGAAGATATCAAATCAACATAGAGTGGTTCCAATTGTTAGATTGAAGGGGATACCAGTAGATGGTGTGCACACCATCGCAGAATTTGAGTTGACTGACATAGTAGATAACACTTACCATATACAACATTGTTGGGGATGGATTGAGATTTTGAAAATCAGACAATTATTAACTTGAACACTAGAAATATTGTCTTTTAATCATTATAATAAATATTTATTGTGCCATTAGATCCTTCATAGGGAGGAAGGTATGTGGAAATTGTGACAAAAAAAATTATTACTAAAGAAATAAAGCATTTGTATAGAACTATAGCATGCGAAGAGGATTACATCAACCCAACTGCATATGGAATGCTGATTTGGAGGATCATTAATACTTGTGCTTCAGAGTTTGACACAGGATTGGAGAACTGGAAACAACGATTACATGATTTGTCTAGGAGAAGATGTGCCAGAATGACACATGTGCGGAGATGGATTGACTCAGAGGTAAGAGAATCTCCTAGTGTTTATGGTTAGAATTATTTAGAATATTTTTAAATGAAATTTGAGTTAGAAGTAGTGGAAAATAAAAGTTTACCAGTATTAGACATGGATTTGAAAGAAACACCTACACAATGGTGGGTAACTCATAAGGAGAATATCAATAATTGGTATCAATGCAATAGGTTACTATGCATTAGATTTGGCACAGAGAAGGAGAACATATATGCAGAGAAGTATGATGGAATTAGACAACCCAGAGAACATGTAGACAAATGTATAATTTAGTGGAGATTGGTACCACCAGAATAATGACCACATCACTTTATTCACACATTAGAAGGCATTTCAAGGGATTGGTACACATAATTGGAACAATGCAGAGAAACTATAAATTGAGAGGAAATGCAGTAGAATTTTGTGATAACATTTTCATTTGAAAATGAGAATCCATAGATATATACAACACTCAATGTGGTAAGAGTCATGATTTTTTAAGAACCATAAGTGGATATTGTGACAACTTATCAGAACCAAAAGAGACAGAGTTTCAAATAGTTTCTACATTGTTATCATGTTACAGAAGAAGAAGATCCAACAGAAGAAACCCACACAATATTCAGATTCCAGAAGTTGAAAGGGAAAGAGAGGTAGAAGGTCCACAAGTAGAATCAAAATATTATGTTTCAACTCTCAAGATAAAGAAGGTAAATATTGGAACAATAGAAAACCCAAATATTACAAGTATTGGAAATTATTGGGATAATCAAACAGTAGAAATAATAACAAAGTTACTGCATGAGTACAATGATTTGTTTACAACGACATTCTCAGAGATGAAGGGATTAGTAGGAGAAATTGTAGAGATGAATATCCCTTTGAAACCATATGCTAGAATAATAAGACAGAGACCTTACAGGTTGAATCAAGTGCATAAGTTGAAATTGAAGGCAGAAATTGATAAGATGTTAGAGGCCAATGTCAAAGAACCTATGGAAGAATCAGAATGGATTAGCCCTATGGTAGTGTAGGAAAAGAAGCAAGAGGGGATCAAGATCTATGTAGATTTGAGAAAGTTGAATGATTCATGTCTGCATGATCTTTTTCCTAACCCATCTACACATGAAATATTGGAGAATGTAGGAGGACAAGAATCCTATTCATTTACAGATGGGATTTCAGGATATCATCAAATCAGGATAGAACTAGAAGATAGACATAAGACAACATTTTCTACATAATAGGGATCATATCAGTATACAATGATGCCTTTTGGGTTGAAGAATGCACCTGCAATATTTTCAAGGGTAGTAGTAGCTTCCTTTAAGGATTTTATTCATAAGTTCTTGGAGGTTTATTTGGATGATTGGAAAATATTTAGCTTAATGATGGATCATGTGGAAGTGTTAATATTGATGTTAGACATGTGCATATAGTGTCATATTTAATTAAATATTAAGAATGCATCTTCAATGCACCATTTGGAATCTTGTTATGGAATGTGGTGTTTAAATAGGGTCTCCTGGTTTATCCTTCTAAAATTGTTTTCATAGTGAATTTACCACCACCTAAGTTAGTGCACCAATAAAAAAGTACACTTGGTCATACAGGGTATTACAAGAATTTTATAAGAGGATATGTACAGATTACTGCACCAATGGAGAAATTGATGAAGAAGGACATTAAGTATCAGTGGAATGATGAGTGCTAGCAGAGTTTTGATATTTTGAAGGAGAAGATGGTGACAACGCTAATTTTAGTGTTTCTAGATCGGGAAAAGGAATTTCATGTGCATGTGGATGCATCTTTAATAGCACTTGGAGCAATATTAACACATCTAGGAGAAGGTGATATAGATCACCCTATAGCATTTGCAAGCATAAAACTGCCAGATTCAGAACAAAACTACAATACAACAAAAATAGAAGGGTTGGCCATGGTGTATGCATTACAAAAATTCAGACATTATTTGTTAGATCAACACTTTAAGATGTTTATAGATCATTCTTCTCTTAGATATTTAGTCAGTAATCCAGTGTTGGGGGGAAGAATATGCAAATGGATACTATTTTTTCAGGAGTTTGATTTTGAAGTTGTGGTAAAGCCTGGAATTGAAAGCAGGGCCATATCATTTGTCCAAGATAACTAATGGAGTGGAACCAAGTAACTTGGAGGAAAACTTCCCAAATGCAAAATTGTTTTCAGTACACATTACTGATGAATATTTTGCTGACATTATTGAATTTTCGAGTACATTATTTGCCCCAAAGGAATTTTATACTGTGCAGAAGAAAAATTTGGTGGCTAGAGTTGCAGACTACCAACTAATTGGAGATCACTTGTACAAACTTGGTGCAAATAAAATTTTGAGGAGATGTGCTATGGAGGATGAAAGGACTATCATCTTAGCAAAATCACATGAAGGAATAGTTGGAGGACATTATACATGGAAATCTTCTACGTAGGAGATATTGCGTGGAGGATTATGGTGGCCTACAATTCATAAAGATGCAAAGGAGTATTGTCAGAATTGTGATGTTTGTCATAGGGTTGGAAATCCATCGAGGAGGGATAAAATGTCATTAATACCTCAAGTAAATTTTAAAGTATTGGAAAAGTGGGAAGTATATTTTGTAGGACCAATTAATCCACCAACTAGAAGATCAGGAGAAAGGTATATTATTACAACAAAAAATTATTTCATGAGATGAGATGAAGCAACAATGGTGAAGGATTGCAGCACAAAAACTGCAGCGCACTTCTTATTTGAATATGTAGTCACAAGATTTGGATTCCCTAGAGTTATGATGAGTGATCAGGGGACTCATTTTATCAATAGTACTATCTAAGAAACAAATGAAGAAAATGAGATACATCATTAGAAGAGAAATCCTTACCATCCCTAAGCCAATGGAACAGTGGAAGCATTTAACAAGATGTTGGATAATTCCTTAACCAATATTTGCAATGTGAATATGGATGACTAGGATTTGAAGGTACCAACAGTACTATGGGATTATAGAAGTACATGAAAGAAGCTAATAAGGTAGACACCTTTCATATTGGTGTATGGACAAGAAGTAGTGGTTCCCTTGGAGTATTTTATACCTAGTCTACGCATTGCAACTATCACAAATTTAATAGAAAGAAGTGCAGTGAAGGAAATATTGGCTCAACTTATGGAATTGGAAGAAGACATGATTATAGATGATTACGCAATGCGCGAAGGGGATAGTTCTCAGTTGGGCGCTGCATTTTTTCAACCTATTTTGGAAATATTGCAGAAATGCATAGGATTCTAGAACATAGTTCCATTATTCTTGGTTTCTGATCTTGATAGATTTAGTAGGATGGGAAGAAGCTAAGTATTCATCCTTCTGTGATAGAAGAGGAAAGTGTCGCGCAACAAGATATGAAACTCTATGGCACAATACATATCCTAAGCAGATGAAAGAAAACTCAAGCATGTTTGCAATGTACCTTGGAGAAATGCACGAAACTATAGAAGACACTTGGAGACTATCCCCAAAAGTGGTGAAGGAGAATGAGGGGATAGCAAACTTTAAGGCATCTAGGAAAAATATATGGATACAAGAAGGGAGAGACCCTAAGAAGACATGGTTAAAGATGAAATATTACATCACAAGGATAAGATGACACGTCGCATAAATCAAGTAGTCCAAAAAAAAATACTAGGAAAGCACCACAACACACACAACTAATAGAAAGTGCAACGAAAGTCAAGAAGAAGTGGAAGAAGGAGATAGTACCCAAGGCCTCAATATTAGGAATTGATAGTGTGTAAAGAACCAATTGGGAAGTGTAGAAGAATGATAACATCCTCGAGACAAAAAGTGTAGACCTACCAGAGGCAAATAAACCTTCGCAGATAGAAACACCACCAAAGAGAAAATCAACAATGAAGATATGAGAACAAAGAAAGAAGATGAAAGTGAAAAAGAAGTCCCCTCAACTCAACATAACTAAGGATGATGAAGAATTGGTGGCAGATAAAGTACAAGATCATGTAGAAGAAGCATTGTATTTCATAGAGTCACAATGAGAAGAATTGATGAAGAAGTTGATGGAGGTGAAAGAATTTATGGAAATATTACAGATTAATGTATCACAACAGAAAGGTACCGCACAACAGAAGAAAATACATGAAGAAAAGGAAACAATGAAGACATCAATAATGGGAAGTGACACTTTCTAGATTAACCAAGGAATGCTATGAGTTGACGAGGACACATTGTAGAAATCCCTAAAGGAGATAGAGCAGTTTGAATTGGTATTGTCCAAGATTCCAACCAAAGCATTATACAAGATGCACATTAGTGTCTCTAATGAAGTCCAATCAAAGGCTAGGGCAGATGCAATGAATTTAGAGAAAACAAAGTAGGAGAAATAGATATTAGAGATATCCTTCGAAGAAGTGAAGCTCGAGAGAGATGAATAAACATAATGCATGGTGAAACTCAAACAAAGGATTGAGGAAGTATTTCAAACTATTCCAGAAAATGCACTAGCAGGGGAGTTCAACGTAGAAGAGAATATCCAAAAAATAGTGTATTCTATGGAAGGGTACATATAGGAAATATTAGACTTGGTAAAGAAGGTCATCCCAAGCATGGCGCCAGAAGTGAGATCACAGAGAGAGCAGAAGGTTGCAAGGCACATGAAGAATATGGAACAAAGTATTAAGGACATTGTAAAACTATATGATGAAAGTGTTCAACTCTGGAAAAGACTACAAGAGGATGAAAATTTGCAGGCATTGGAACAACAAGAGGAAGGCATTAATACAACAACACATGAGTTGAAGTAGAAGAATAAGTTTGGGAACATTCATGATAGGATGAAGAGAACACAGGAACTAAATAATATACAGGCATAAGTGAATTCAATCCAATTAGAGAAGAAGATGAGGCACGCTCAGCTAGAGACACTACAGGAAGTGGTAGAGAAGATTTTGATAGAGATGGATACAACAAAGGGCCAGATAGAAAAACTTAGGTTGGAGGTTGAATATATTTTGAAGGAACATCTCACTACATAAACTGTGGATTCTATTATAGAGAAGAGCGCATAGGTGAAGAATTGTGTTGAGGAGATCTCAAGATGATTCTAAGATTTGGAAAAATCTGTCAAGGAGGCAAAAATTGCATGAGTGGCTTGGGACGAGCCATAGGGAAGTGTTGGGGGCATGTTGGAGGAGGCTATTTTGGGTTACAACATAGAAAATGTTGCAGGAAGATAAAGAATGGACCAAAGGAAGAAACATGTGCTAGTAAAGAAGGGAAAGCAGCATGGCATAAGGAAAGGAAAGTAGCGCGCTGGGAATTAAGGAGAAGAAGCACAGAGTCAAAGAAAGGAATGATTGGATCAAATACCAACCACGTGAAGGAATTTATTAAGTGGAAAACCTAATCCACTTAGGGTTAGGGTTTTGATAATCAATGCAATGGGTTTTTACCCACTTTTTGTAGTATAAATATGATGTATGAGGTAGATAGAGGGGATATGGTGTTTTTGGTATGTTTAGAAGAATCGGCAAGAACGTTTTGAGTTTTGATTCACAATTATTTGTTTTGGTTAAGAGATGTGGAGCCCATATGGAGTCAGGTTGGAGATTCATGAAGTGTAAATGGGGGCCAGGTTGCAAGCTGTGGAGCTTGGTGGGACGTTGGTCAACCACATAGAGTATTACAAACTTTTGATGTAATGTACACAACACACTATTTTGATGAATATGAATAAATAAGACACATATTTTTCTACATAGCCCATGGGGGGGTGATCCACATTAAAACCTGTGTTGATTTGTGAAATGTTTTACTTTATGCTTTGTTATTCTTTTATGTTGAATGAATAAATTAATGGATGAATCTGTTAAGGTTAAATTACAATGTGCACTAGATTAGACATGTTAATTTATGAAGAATGAATGTTAAGGGTTAAATGAATGGTAGACTAACTTATGGTATGATATAATAAATGTTGAACTAGAAGAAGAATGCATATTCCTAACATCCTAGGTTCATAATCCCTTCCACGATTGCAGACACTTGGGTCATGCAATCACCCATAATCCATCTCGGGTGAGGTTGCATTCTGGACACTGTGTGCAATGGTCCCTTCTAGTTTACTAGAGGGGTCCCTTCTAGTTTTCTAGAGTTTTTTTGGAGAACCACGATAGAACCTAGGTCATCCCATACATCCAACATGTCACATATGATAGCGACATCCAAACCGTGTTGCCCATGGAATGTATGGAATTTTTCTTCCATGCTCTCTGTGAGATTTTTCTAATTCTATTATTGAAAAATAACAAAGAGGAGTCTTTCCCCTGCGACAGAAGACCGATGATGCACACTATCAAATATGTATCAATGGATATTGGTCTATCGAGTGACATGTATCCTCCATGCACACAAATTAGAAACAATTTTACACACACATTGATCTCGTGGCTCCATCCAAAATGTGGTATATTGAACAGGTTTATAAGATCTTCCTTCTGCAACCTCATAACTGACACCTGTGGTTATATGAATATCATATGAGTATTGGCACTAATATAATTCCTCATGAACTTTCTCGGTACCAACTATGAAAAATTCTTGTCATTGGTGATGTCATGGCCTGCATACTTTAATGCAGTTATCAGACTTAGCATGTCACCTTCTACAATTTCTCCTTATGTAATTGGTGGCTCTATGAGAACATACTTTGCATCCCTCTATAAATTGACATGTTTTCCTTATGGATTTCTCAGCAGGATATAATCCCTGTGGAATATTGATTCTAAGGATGATTCCTCTTGTGTTTATTCAACTAACGACGACGTTGCGAGATGAATGTGTGGTTTCTTTGGTACTGATGCTAATGTTTTTGCTGTCTTAGGTGGTTCCATCCTCCTTTGTGACCCTGGTCTCAAATTCCAACTGGTTTTGGAACTCAGTTCTGAACTTTGACTATGTAAATTTGACTCTTCATCTCTGTAGCTTCGGATATTTTATGTGAATTATAAATTAAAATAACCTTCCACTGTCATCCCTTTGATTTCTTTTATATTTGATTACCAGTGGTATCTTTCCTTCTCCCCTAAACTTTCTGTCTAATCCACTAGTGGTTGGAATTCATTACCTACTTTAATGCTCCATTATTCCCTACCTTCAATGAGTTATTCATTCGATTATGCAATCTATTAATATCTAATGAAATTAATGTTACATGGTGCCACTAATTCACTGACATGGTAACTCATTATTGCACGTCCCATCATGGATTGTCTTAAATGACTTAGCTGTCATTTGCACAATATCATCTCTTTGTGCGATCTCTTCCTTCTACATGATCTCTTCTCTTTATGCAATATCTCTTCCCTCATCTGTGAGTTGTTCTTCCTTTTTCTTTCTCTTCGATGACATTTTCCTTCTTTTCCTCTTTACCTGCAAACCTTAAACTCTTGGACTTCTCAACTTTCAACTTCTTCCCTAAATCATTTTCGTACTTTTTCTTGTTTTACTTGCTTTTTCTTTATTTTTCTTCTCTTTTTTTCTATAGTACACTATGATACAAGTTAGTCTACAAATATCCCCTAGTGCATGGAAGGATGACCATCCATATACAATTTCAACCGACTCCCATTCACTGGTCCTTCCACAACTTTTCCATCCAACTTTTCTAGTTGAATAACATCTACATCAGTCACATATCTGATCACGTACGGCCCTAGCCAATGCATATTGAACTTTCTTAGGTGTTGTAAGAACTTACTAGCATAGAGAAGTACTATATCTCTTGTCTAGAACTTCTTATGTTTGATGTTTCTATCATGCCATACCTTTTCATGTGCCTTTTGTACTTGTTGATGGAACCTTGCAAAAAATCGATCTTTCTCTAACACTAGTAATTGTGATAGTATTTCTTCTACTGCATCAGAATCCATAAGGTATTCCATCACAACAATGTGCAGAGTCTATACAAGAATCCCCATGGGCGTGATGACTTCCCCACCATATACTAATCTAAAGGGTGTCTGTCCTGCCAACTTCTTGCATGTAGTTATATAAGACCAAAGCACTGTAGGTATCCTTAAATATGAGTCATCCCATCCTATATTTCACACCTTAGTCAATGGATTCTCCAGTATCTTATTGAATTCCTCCATGGTTCCATTATCTTGTAGGTGATATGGAGTTCTCTTTTGATGCTAAATTTGGAACTCATTTGTCAATGTTGCAATTGTCTTGTTCAAAAAGTGAGTCCCCTAGTCGCTCATCGGTACATTAGGAAACCAAAACCTTAAAACTATGTTCTCAAATACGAATTGTGCAACTGTCTCCTTGTTCCAATCTATAAATGGTTATGCCTCTCTCCATCTTGTCAAGTAGTTTTTCATGGTAATTATGTACCTGGATATTGTTCTCCTCGTTGGTGGATTAATCAGTCCAACAAAATCCACTTCCCATTTGTCAAACACATGCAAGGTAAATTCTGGATTCAAAGGCATCTCATCCCTTTGCGATGATATTCCTACTTTCTGGTAAACATCATATCTCTAAGAATGTCCCTTTCCATCCTTATGGAGGGTGGGCCACGATATCCCTACATGTAGGATCTTCTGTGTTATAGCCTTTCTTGCATAATGACCTCCTCCAATTCCATCATGCACCTCAGTGACGATCATTGATCTCTCCTGCTCTATCACAGATCATCATAGTATCCCATCTACACCCAACATGTATAAATTTCCTGAGATCAACTGCTAATCTGCTGCTTTAACCAGTAGTTGCTTCTTCTGTGCTACTGTCATATCGGATGGAGCCACTCTTGTGCTCAAATATTAGACAATTTATGCCAAGTGGTCGTCTACCATTTAAAATGAAGATAAATGTGCATCTGGTAAACTATCATCTAGGTTCCATGTGTCTTCTCTTTTCAATATCTATGACAAATGGTTTGGTCCTGCATTCGGTTTCCTTATATTCACAATAAATTCAAAATCATACTCCTGGAAAAACAATAACGATATACTGATTCTCCCTCCCAACACTGGCTTGTTCACTAGATATCTAAGTGTAGATTGGTATGCATACATATTGAAATGGGACCCGAACAAGTATTTTTTAAACTTATTCAAGGAATAAACCATTTCCAAACCTTCCCTTTCTTTCATCATGTAATTCTTCTTAGTTCTCGATAACTTCCTACTAGAAAAAGCAATTGGATGATCTAACTCTCCCTCTCCTAGTTGGGATAATAGTGTGTCGAGTGTTATGAATGATGCATCCACATGAACATGAAACTCTTACTTCCAATCCGAGAAAACTAGAATGGGTGCAATTACTAACTTCTGTTTCAATACGTCCAGACCCTTCTAACAATATTCAATCCAGTGAAACTTAGTTTATTTCTTGAATAACTTCTCCATTGGAGTCGTAATGTGTGCATAAGCTTTAATAATTTTCTTGTAATATCCGGTATGACCCAAGGTTGTTCTCAATTTTATCACTGATTTAGATTCGAGTTTCATACCTACTACGTCGCGCTCCCCTTCAATCTCTGGTACTTGTACATTTCTTGGGTCTTCTTCTTCTTGGTATTCCTCGATAACATTATAACATTCTAATAGTTCATGGAGTGTCGGAGACTCTATGTGCGCACTACATGTAGGTACTATTTATACTTGACCTTCTTCCATAAAATATTTACCTCTAATGACTTGTAAAGACACATCCACTAAAGGTGACTCAACGTCAAAATTAAATGTTACCTTAAATTTTCAAGTGAGCTCTTCCCATTCCACTATTCCTCTGCACACTTCTAGCTCTAAATATCAGTTCCAGGGAAATGTCTCCAGTGTATGTATGAATGTTTGCATCCATTCCTACTTCATCACTTACCTCCAATTTATTATACATTGTGCAACATAAGCCTTCAAATCACTCATCACTGTATAATTGTGTATAATGTCTTATTTTCCAAACCTAATCTATATCAGCCTTTTACAATGTTTCCAATACTATATCCCTTCCTTGTGGGTTTCCCACCATCTCACTGAAGTTGTTTTCAGTGCAACATCTAATGCTAAAACCTTTTTTGTTCGAGTATCTATAACTCAAATTCATTGACAAAATAACTTACCTAAGCTAATCCATCAAACTTTGGCATATCACGTACCTCTGTTTCGATCCAACGCAAAGAGTGAGTAATGAAAGCACACCTTTTGGTCGACACTTCATGAAATCAATGTTGCCAATGTTCAATTCCTTCCTCCATGTAATATCCCTATGTCAAACCCCAACTGTAAATGTAAATACAAATGTACTTAGACTAGTGAGTCGAGATGCAAAAAATGATAGTATATCTGTGATGTAAATGTAAATATATTCACATGCAAATATTAATTAAAAACACATTAGTGCATGAAGAACAACCATGTAAAAGAGTATGGAGGACTAAACTCCACTAGTTAGGTAAAGGGGGTTAAATGTTGAGGATAAGGGGATAAGCTAGGGAGCTTAAGCCAAAAAGGAATATTATATTAATATTCCTTAAAGTATAAAGTATGGATAATTATTTTATCCTAGGTTCTAAGGATGGGGACAAGTGGGCCAAAGTATCTCTCAGCTTGACAAGTTTCAAATTAGGGACATCCATACAAAGAGTTTTTACTTAGTGCATTTTTGGGGGATTTCCATCATTCCTCCATTCCTTCACTCACGGGATTTTCAATTGCCCTCCTTAATTCTCTGTCACTATCAGCGTACCTGTACCTTACCCTAACCGGTATTGTTCCTATACCTGTACCTGGTTAACTTAGGATATCGGCTAAAGAGGTGGGTTGTCAGACCTGTGGGATATTGAAGAGGAGGGTTGTCAGTACCATGAGAAATTATCTCTAGGGGAGAGAATTGTTGGGAATTGTTTTCCCGAAGGTGCCAAATTGTAGCTACAGAGCTCTGAGACATCCTATTCGGCCTGTTGTTGAAGCTCTGGAAAGGAAATGGGGCAGCCAAAGGACCATTGAGAAAAGAAGGGGCACATTTCCTCGGGTGGGACAGACATGTGGGTTATGAGGGACTGTAGGATGTTAGTTCAAGTTGACACCTATGAGGGAGTTTTTCCTTTTGTTTGAGATACGTCAGCCTAGTTAAGAATTCCTTTACCCGGGTGGAGTTTAGTCCCATCTCAGGGGTGACCCACTATTGAGAGTTATGATTAGCATGGACTAAGGCTGGGAGGAATGTGGAAGGTCTACACATAGTTGGTGGTCTTGTTATCAAAGATAAGTGTCAATTGTGTGTTAGATTATGTGCTGCATCATTAATTATGCATTTTTTTATGGGTTTTTCCTATGTATGTTGCATGTGTATGTCCATTATTATTCTGTATGAACCAGTGTATTTGCATAGTATTTTTATGTTTTAAATTTTTATACAGTTCCAAAAATATTTTGTGTGGCATAGCCCAATAGTCAGATGCTAGGGATGCTACAATATGGTATCAAAGCTCTAGTTTTCAACACTGAGCCTGGATGGGCCGATAAAGTTGAATTGAAAATAAATTTCACAGAGAATTGAAGTTACAGGGTGCCAGGAGGGCGTTGAGAGAACACTTTCACGGTTTTTGAAAGATCAGGAGGTGTAGCAGTTCGAGAAACCACAAAAAGACATTTATTTTGGGATGAAATATTATATATCGGTTGTTGGATTAAATAGAGATGAGAGGAGAAGCGCAAATAAGAGGAGATCGGATCCTATCCATTGGATCTTAGCGTAGGAGAACGAGAGTTGTCGATTAAGGTTCTTAGGCTATAAGTATTGACCAAAGTGGAGAGGATCTCAGTCATAGATCCCATTGTGGAATCTGAGCTGTATATCTCGGGATTCGAATATTCGGCACTCCGAGAGATTTTAGTCCTTGTGTTGCTAGGAGGAGAAATCCTAGAAGCCTGGAGTTCCGAAACAGATCTCAGTCATAGATCTCAGAGTGAAGTGGGGGTCATTGATTGGTATCCCTTCGACATTTGGCTATCTCATAGATATTAGAAGTAGTTGTTGGAAAGTGGTTGAATCCCCAAAGCTCCAAAGTACCGGAGTTAATCCCCACCATAGATCACTAGGAGAGTGCGAGTCATTAGATCCTCGAGGGGTTCGACGATTTGACACTCTGGGAGAATTTGGGTGTGATTGCATGGAGTGGAAATTTCCCCAGAGTCCCGAAGGCCAGAGTAAAATCTTGACCATTTATCATCGGGTACACATGTCAACATATTATCAAGTATTCGACCCTCTAGAGGATTGTGGGAGAAATTTTTTCTGGTGCAGAAAGTCATGAAATATTGAAGCCCAGAGTCAATCCTAGTCATTCATTGACGAGGACACATGGACCGTGGATCTCTTCCCTTTTCCAATTCGATGTTTGGTAGTTTGGGAAGTTGGGGGTGATTAACAACAAGAATCCCTAAAGCCCGAAGCTTGAGGATAATATCAGTTGCATGTTGTAGGAGGAGCAAGAGTCGTAGATCTTAGCTCATCACTAGTTCGATGTTCAACAGTTTGGGAGGTAGTGTGCATTAGAGTCTCATAAATCCCGAAGCACAGATTCACATATTTCCTCTCAGATGTAGATCTTGGGAGGAAGTGTGGACCATTGATCCCCGAACTCTTCGAGAGTTTGCCACTTCGACGTTYGGAGGAATTGGAAAGTGTGGTGGTCAAAACCTCTRAAGCCCAAAGTTCCAGAGCACCATAGTAATGAAGTTACATTTAGAGCCTCTCTTATATTTTTCCACTTCAATGTTCGGAGGAATTGGAGAGTGTGGTGGTTAACACATCTGAAGCCCAAAGTTCYGGAGYGTCAGAGTAATGAGGCTCCAGTTAGCGCCTCTTCGGGAGTTCGCTAGTTTGGCATTCGGGAGAATTGGAAGGTGTTTTTGTAAGAACCTCTCAATATTGAAGTTCCAGACCTACATATTCTTGGATCTCCTTGTGGTTAAGYGCTTGGTCCTAGCCCACAGTCATATGAGGTTTCTACCGAAGTAAAGGGGCTAGCACCTGAGATTTGATTCTAAGGTAAAAAGGGGCTTATAGCAAAGAGCTTGCAAGGTATTGTTTTGTTAGACTTGCATAATGAAATAAAAAGGGCCCATGTACATTATGAGAGGATATAACATGGTTCCAAGAGCTAATTCAACTCTAGAAGAAGATCACCTATACAAGGATTTCCATCATAGAAAGGACAATTTTCAAATAACCATAAATTTATGCTTAAGACTCGGAATTGAGCATGGTAGCATGCATTCAAAAGATATTAGACAAGAGAATATAAATATTCACCCAAGAGATTGATATGGGATGTCAAATTTTTAGGAAATCATAAGAATGAATTCAGATGCATTACTGAACCAGAATTGTACATAATTTCATGAAATTAATAAATGAATTATCCTAACAAGTTCTGTTGGTTGCACATTTTGCATATTTAACAACACTTAGATCAGAGCAAGATCAACACAGAGTTCAGATTCATAGAAGATACATAGGGAACTTACAACCAAGAAGATGAGATCATAGGTATGTATGTCAATATGGGTAATGAAGGTACAAACTCAAATGGACATGGATAAGAAAATGAAGAAAGAATGAACTTGGTCGAGACCTTTAAAAGTTTGCAAAAATATGTCCAAAGTTATAAAGCAGATAATGAGAGGCTTATTAAAGCCAAGGAACAACAAGAGTACTTCAACATAAAGCTAATGTAGAGCTTGAGAAGAATAGAAAAGAATATGGATAAGGAGAATGACTTAAGAAAATCAGGAAGTTATAGGTATCTATTGGAAATATAACCGAGAGAGGGGGATGAATCAATTATGTATATAAGCTTGAAACTTTTCCCTTTTTTTGATTCTTTCTAGATTATTATTTAACATGTTGCTGATATATTAACATGTATAGATATAGAATGATAAATCACATAGAATACACAAAGACACTAATTTTCTTGAGGAAACCCATAAAGGGTGAAAACCTCTTCTTCTTAGGATGTCAAACAAGTTCCAAATTTCATGTACATCACAATATTTGAGCTCCAACTCAAATATGAGGCTAAAAAATATATTAGAAAAATAAATATTGCAAAGAGCACCAACTCTCAGATTTCTCTAGCACCAACTAGATGGAAGCACCAAATCCTAGGTTTCTCTAGCACCCACTAGATGGAATCACAAACTCTTAGAATATATTCTAGCACCCACTAGAATTTAGAGGACTACAATCCTCCCTAGCACCACCCTACCACCCTGACTAAATCTTACAAAATTTACTTACTTGCTCTGTCTCTGATACAATTTTTTATAGCTCCATGTCTCCTCTACCTTCTTCAGCTTCTATACTCTGTTCTGATTCTTCATCGTTCAACTTCTATGCTCTGCTCTTTTTCCTCCTATTCTCAACAATGCCTTCTCTTCAAATTCTCTTCTTCCTTTTATGCTATGTGTTTCCTCTGCATCATCTTCACTGTGCCACATATCTCCCCTTCAAATTATGCACTGCGTCTTGTCCTCCCCACATGCATCACACTCTGAGAGACATTATGTCTCTTCTCTATTCTACATGTCTTTCACATTTCAAGTCATCTGCTTGATCATCATGTGAACTCTTCATCTTCTCTGGCTGTTATTCAATGTTCTTTGGCTTCTTTGGAATGTTATCCTGAGAATATTTTGTTTCTCTGTCAGTCGAAATTCGTCATCTTCTCTGGCAGTTACAACCAGTCATTTTTTGGCTTCTGTGGCTTCTAAGTCCCTTCCTTCATGTGACCTCTGGTGATGACCATACGCCTATTCAAAAGGTTCTTTGCGTTATTGGTCTAGCGAGCACTAGCTCCCTATTTTCCAATCTGACCTTGGGTGATTAACTTTACATCACCACGTGATTGTGAGCGCGAGATCTCTTATTGTTATCCCCCTATCGCATGTGACCTCGGGCTATGTCCTTACGTAAGAGAAAAATTGCGGTCATGCCCAACAGTGGTTTGGGATTAACCAATTTTCTCCCCACAATCTACCTCCAGCTACCACGTACCCCTTCTCTGATACCGTGGTTTCAATTGCGGCCTACCCTTAGAAAATTAACTTCCGAGCAACTTTTGATCCCGCAATCAAGAGTGATCATCTATATCGTGGTCTCTGAAAGATTCCCTTGATCAAAAAATCTGATCTATTGTATTTTCCTTCCTCCTTTCCTTTGTCCATGCACAATCCTTATACTCAACAACCAAGTGACATGTGGCCCTCCAAACCAACGAACGAGATCGATTTTTCCTTTCAGGCTTCGAGAGTCTAGATTCACAAAATCTTCTTGCTCCCCGAATATTTCACCCAGATTCCACGATCTAACGATGCTCGATCTTCTCGAATCAACGATCACAATCCCTTCAGGTATTTGGGGTTCATAAATATCAACTTTCCAACCTTTCAACCTTCCTTTTCTTTTTCCCAGAGTTGAAAATCCACTGATGTGTGTCCCTTTCGGATCAACGGTCATGATCCTTTCATGTCTCCAGACTTCATTATTCTCAAGTCTCAACTGGAAATCCTTGAAGTGATATTTCTCCAAAATATCAGATCAGCTGACACGTACTCCCCTTGATGATCAATGGTCGAGATTTATCTTCAGAAATTTTCACATTCTCCCCATCCACAAACTTCCGAAGTTGTGGATCTCGTGCCACCTGTCCTCCTCAACAATGGATGACCTCAAAGCACTTTAGGACTTCAAAACTTTGGGAAAGTGTTGGTGGTAAATATCC
>ML809384.1:86148-107583 GCA_009831015.1 Picea engelmannii
AACTTCTGGCGTAGATACTCAAACTGAGCTTTTTCAAGCGGTTTAGTGAAGATATCAACAATCGGATCTTTGGATGGAATATAATGCAAAGAAAGAACAGTGTTGGTTACTTGTTCCCTCAAGAAGTGATACTTTATGGGTATATGCTTGGTCTTGGAGTGAAATACAAGATTCTTTGACACACTAATCGCACTAGTATTATCACAATGAATTGGGATCGGTGCAGTAAATTTTACCTTCAAGTCTATAAGTGTCTGAATCATCCATAATACTTGGGTACAAAATGTGGCAGCTACAATGTATTCAACTTCTGTATTCGATAAGGAAATGGAACCTTGCTTCTTTCTCAACCATGCTACAAGAGAATCTCCTAAGAAGAATGCACCTCCACTCAATCTTTTCCTTTCATCCATGCAATTATCCCAATCGACATCTGAATAGACTGATAGTTGAAAATTCTGATTCCTAGGATATGATAGGCCATAGTTTATTGTTCCTTTCAAGTATCTAAATATTCTCTTGACAACTAACAGATGACTTTGTTTAGGTGCATCCTGATACCTTCCTACCATTCCAACACCATGCATTATGTCTAGATGGGATGTTGTGATGTACAATAGGATTCCTATCATAGACCTATATGAACTCTGATCAACATCAGGTGAGTCATTATTCTTGCTTAACTTTCATCCAGTGACCATAAGTGTGCTCATAGGTGTAGAATATTCCATTTGAAACCTTTTCAACATTTCTCTTAGATATTTCTCCTGAGAAAGAAATATTCCTTTAGACCTCTGAGTAATTTGCAGACCAAGAAAAAATGGCAGTTCCCCTATCATAGACATTTCAAATTTAGACTGCATGATAGAAGCAAACCATTGTACCAATGAAGCATTATTGCTTCTAAAGATGATGCCATCTACATAGACCAAAACAAAAATCACTGCCCTTTGTTTTGATATATATATTGTTGTCTATCGTTCTTCTCCTGAACCCTTTGTCTTGAAGATACTTATCCAGTCTGTAATACCAGGCACAAGGAGCTTCTTTGAACCCACATAAGGATTTTTTCATCTTGTAGACAAAGTCAGGGTTATATAATGACGCAGTGAGGTTGCGTTCCACCACCTCGTCGCACTCTCCTGCTCACAGGATCGTTCAATTTCCCTTTGAGCCGAATTAGCTCACTCGATTCCCTTCTGGAATCTTGGTTGAAAACTCGATCCACAGGTCCTACTCTTTTCTCTGTCATGGCCTCTGTACGTGCCTGTGACTTTTCCCCGACTTAGTTTCAGGTTTCGGGGTTTCGTGTTTCTCGATGTCAGGAGTTCCTCTTCTCTTGAACTCTTGAACTCCGATTTTTCGATGCGCTCCTTTCGGTCTTAGCCCCTCCTGGCTTAGCTCTCTAGTCCATATGACTAGTTCTCGTAAGACCACAGTCTTACCTCCTTATCGAGATTCGGGGTTTCACGATCCTCGATGTCACAAACCTCTGTCCCCGTGATCTCCCAATCACCGATTTTTCGATACGGCACTTTACGCGTTAGCCCTCCTGGCTAAGCTCTTGGTCCATATGACCACTTTCCATAAGACCACAACCTTATATTCCTTCTATCGTGGTTTCGCGGCTTCAAATGCTGAAGTGATTTTGCCCTTGACTTCCATGATCTCTCGAAAGTCGATTCTCTGCTATGCTGACAGCTGGCCCCACGATGGAGCTTCCTCCTTCTTGTTGTGGTTTCGGACTTCGCGATTCCGAATTGCAAGGACTTCGTGTCCACGGGATTCCCGATATCCCGACTCACGATTTCCCAATCGACGACTCTCCTGTCGGGACTTTTCTCGATATCACTCAATCACTGCCACGCATCCCAAGAATGGACGGTTCAGATTTCCCCTCACATTTTCGAGACTTCTGATGTCCCGACTTTCACGACCTCAGGAACTCCGATTTCCCGAGTGTCGATATACCGATGTCTAGTGTCCGAATCTATGGAATGGACGATCACGTGACACGTGTCCTCTCTCAGATGGATGACCCAGATTTGTGTTGGGGTTTACAAGGTGGACTTACCCAATCTCTTGTCCACGGGAATGTCGATATCCCGACTCCCGACGCCTCGATGTCCTGAGTCCCCAATGTGGGTAATCTCGTGACACATGTCCACTTCCAAACGAACGGTTCTGATCAAATCTCGTTGATGCGGGGTTTTTGATGTTGAGTGACTCTCCTCACGTCCTCTATATTCTTGATATCACAAACGCCGATATCCCGATGCCTCAACACCTTTCGGGACTTTTCTCCTCTCCTTTCGAGGGTTTAAACCTCGTGCAGTTTCTGGCTGATCCAGCAGTTGACGGGTACTTTGATCCAATTTGACGGTGCAGATCTGTCCTTATTCATGTGTGCTCCTCCTGCTTCCTCCTAGACGTGGAAACCCAACGGTCCATATCTTTTCCTCCCATCGATCTGACAGCTACTGTGCTCCCTCCTGAGCTTGCGCACTTTCTTCCGATGCTTGGAAGAATTTCCAAGTTCCCAAAGGCATCGAACTTTGCCTTTCTTCTCTGCAAGCTCCTATACCTGAGTTCTCGCCCGCATTCTCCTCGATGTTGTTCCTCCTGGGCTTTTACTCTCGAATCCCCAAGGGATTCTTTTGACTTTTGTGCCTCTGCAGAGTCTTCACGCACACACATTGTTGTCTCTCTTGAGCTTCTCAACACTCAGACCCCTAAGGGATTTTGTCTTTCTCCCTTCTCCCATAGATGGAGAATGTAATGCCCTCCTGGCTATCCTTCTACTCAAGAAACTCCTTGCTGAGTCTATCAGGGTGTTCGGCAACCCTGTGAAAATCCCTCAGTGGATTCTTCTTCAACTCACAGAACTCAAAGAGTTCTCTTCTCCCTATGCCTGTCTGCACACTGACTCAAATGCCCACCTGGTAGAGTATATTCTCATAGAACGTTTAGAAGTTCTGTCCTATTGTAAACCTATGCACCCGCTCAATGCCCACCTGGCAGAGCTCTCAGAATCCTCAGTGATTCTAGCTTCTCTGAACTCATAGCAGAGTTCTTCTCAATGTACCACTGTGCATATGCTCAATGCCCACCTGGCAGAGCTTCACAGAACTCCTCAGAGCTTCTATCTGCAACCGTGTCTCTCCTACACAGCCTTGCCTCCAAGGTGTTCAGTAACCTTGAGGTATTCATTGAGTTGTTGATTCCAGTTCTTGTGCCACAACACGTCTTTGTCTGAACCCACAGAATTCAGAAATGCATCCTCTATGCACAACTATCAGAACCCATAGTGTTCTATCACACCCTCCTGGTGTGAAGCCTCAAATACCTTCACCTAAAATTAGACACCCTCCTGCAAATGAAAACCTACAGTATATATCTACATCATACAAGAACACTCACAGACATTCATTCAACACAGAATACATGCAAGAAAAACTGCTTCTGTTTGTATTAAAATGGCAAATGCCTGTATTTACAAGGTGTTCCTGAGCACGGCCTATAACAAGGTCTCTTCTCTTCCCTTCTTCTCTCTACACGCAGACCCTCTTCTATCCTTGACGACTTACTATCAAAGAGATACAATTCATCTTTTTACATGAGGAGGCTCTTCGAGCTCTTCCCTCCAATCTACCTACCCTATTCAATTACATTGAATGGGCTGTCTAGTCCAGCATCTAGATCTAGATCTTAGCCTTACAAACATTAAAGGTCGATCTACCTAATGCCTGCATAAAGGCACGACTTCACAGCTCACCATCTTACAACATTTAATTACATTCAATTCAGATTTCAAATGAGGCTACGTCTCTCTTCAGCTTTGAATGCGTGCACTTGACGTGGTTGGCTGGCTGGCTGGCTGACGTGGAGAGATGCTCCTGCATCATACTCCTTAGCTGCAAAATTCATGAGCTCCTTCTCATGAGATTCCCATCTCTGATGTTGAAATCCTCCTGGATCCCAAATCATCCTCTGGAGCTGTTCATCCGCTCCATTCTGCTGTTATTGTTGCTTATGTGTTGCTGCTGCTACTGCTTCTCTTTTGCTCAGCTGCTCCTCGCTGGCAGTCTCTGCTGACCTCAACATCAACCTTCTAATTTCCTCGATCACTTCGTCCAGCTACTCCCATGGCTTTCTCTTCTCATGCAGTCTCCTCAGTTGCAAATTTTTTTGGCACATGAGCTGATCATCGTGATCTCCCATGTTTTCTTCAGCCTCCAACTTTGACTGTTGGATGTGCATGCCCTGCACCTTTACCCTTTTTTCTAGGGCTTCTATATGTTCCCACAGATTAAAAAAACAAAGGTTGTCTCCCTCTTCTTCTTCTTCTTCTGCAAACTCCCATGTTGCAGTCTTTTCAGCTTCCTGGCTGAAAATATTGAGCCATTCCTCAGAATGTTGATCATCCTCTTCATCTGCTTATGCTTGGGCAGCTTCCAAAATCTTCTCCAATCCCTCTTCTCTCCTGACAGTCACAGTTGACTGTTCTGTTGCTGTTGCTGCACCATCTGCAACACAAACTTTTGCCTCCTCCTAGGCAAATGGTAGGAATACTCCAATTCCCCCAATCATCAGAATATTATCTTGATCTTCCTCCTTGGTCAGCTGCACCTGCTGATCCAAACTCACCTTTGAGCTCATTTGTTCTGTCAACTCCTCAGGCTGATTCCAACTCATCTGCTCATCCCTGACCACCTAGCAATATGGGATGCTTCCGCTGCCCTCCTGGCAGTCTTTGAGATCCCGCAATGACCTCATATCATTGCCCAGCTGGCAATGTGAAATTCCTTGGCTGTCCTCCTGATAGTCTCTGAGATCCTCAACGAATCCCAATTCACTGAGATTTCTCCCAGTCTCTGGTTCACATATCTAAACCATTTCTTCTTCTGGTCCATTGAGGTTTTCAACATACCTCATCCATCCTCTTAACAACCTCCACTGTCTTCTGACCATCAACTCCATGACTAGCCATTTTGCTTTCAGCTTCTTCATGGGCCATTCATATACCCATCTCGGCTTGGCTTTTTGCTGCATCCGCAATTCAAGATTTTCTATGTCTTCCCTTATTTCGGCAAGATCTTTATCCATTTCTGCAAGCTTTTCTGCTTTTCTCTTCCTCCCAGCATGCCTATGGTCTTTAGTAACCATGGTGTTATCTCTGTCTTCTCTCCTAGCAAACCTGCTGCTGTCACTCTGCACTAAGAGTGTTACCAGCTTCATCCTCCAGTCCTCCTGACTGCTTTCTTGATTATCGCCTACCTGCAAACAATCGCCACAGAGTCTCCAGTGCTCTGTCTTCCTTTACCTTCTCACTCTGATACCACTTGACGTGTGTATCAGAGTGCTCTTTACCTCTTCCTGCCTCTTCCTTCCTGAAATATATAGACAAGAATCAAGCTTTGATACCACTTGACATGATGAGAGTCACGTTCCACCACCTCGTCGCGCTCTCCTGCTCACAGGATCGTTCAATTTCCCTTTGAGCCGAATTAGCTCACTCGATTCCCTGCTGGAATCTTGATTGAAAACCCGATCCATAGGTCCTGCTCTTTTCCCTGTCATGACCTCTGCACGTGCTTGTGACTTTTCCCCGACTCAGTTTCAGGTTTCAGGGTTTCGTGTTTCTCGATGTCAGGAGTTCCTGTTCTCTTGAACTCTCAAACTCCGATTTGTCAATGCGCTCCTTTCGGTCTTAGCCCCTCCTGGCTAAGCTCTCTAGTCCATATGACTAGTCCTCGTAAGACCACAGTCTTACCTCCTTATCAGGATTCGGGGTTTCATGATCCTCGATGTCACAAACCTCTATCCCCACGATCTCTCGATCATTGATTTTTCGATACGACACTTTAAGTGTTAGCCCTCCTGGCTAAGCTCTTGGTCCATATGACCATTTTCCATAAGACCACAGCCTTATATTCCTTCTATCAGGGTTTTGTGACTTCAAATGCCGAAGTGATTTTTCCCTTGACTTCCTCGATCTCTTGAAAGTTGATTCTTCGCTATGCTGACAGTTGGCCCCATGATGGAGCTTCCTCCTTCTTTTTGGGGTTTCGAACTTCGCGATTCCGAATTGCAAGGACTTCATGTCCACGGGATTCCTGATATCCCGACTCACGATTTACCGATCGAAGACTCTCCTGTTGGGACTTTTCCTGATATCACTCAATCGCTGCCACGCGTCCCAAGAATGGACGGTTCAGATTTCCCCTCGCGTTTTCAAGACTTCTGATGTCCCGACTTTCACGACCTCAGGAACTCTGATTTCTCGAGTGCCGATATACCGATGTCTAGTGTCTGGATCTCTGGAATGGACGATCACATGACACGTGTCCTCTCTTAGACAGATGGCCCAGATTTGTGTCGGGGTTTACAAGGTGGACTTACCCGATCTCCTGTCCACGGGAATGTCAATATCTCGACTCCCGACACCTCGATGTATGAAGTCCCCGATGTGGGTAATCTCATGACATGCATCTGCTTCCAAACGAACGACTCCGATCAAATCTCATTGATTCAGGGTTTCTGATGTCGAGTGACTCTCCTCACGTCCTCGATATTCCCGATATCACGAACGCTGATATCCCGATGCCTCAACGCCTTTCGGGACTTTTCTCCTCTCCTTTCGAGGGCTTAAACCTCGTGCAGTTTCTGGCCGATCCAGTGGCTGATGGGTAATTTGATCTAATCTGACGGTGCAGATCCATCCTTCTTCCTATGTGCTCCTCCTACTTCCTCCTGGATGTGGAAACCCAACGGTCCAGATCTTTTCCTCCCGTCGATCTGACGGCTACTGTGCTCCCTCCTGAGCTTGCACACTTTCTTCCGATGCTTGGAAGAATTTCCAAGTTCCCAAAGGCCTCGACCTTTTCCTTTCTTCTCTGCGAGCTCTTATACCTGAGTTCTTGCTTGCGTTCTCCTCGACGTTGTTCCTCCTGATCTTTTACTCTCGAATCCCCAAGGGATTCTTTTTACTTATGTGCCTCTGTAGAGTCTTCACGCACCCACAATGTTGTCTCTCTTGAGCTTCTCAACACTCACACCCCTAAGGGATTTTGTCTTTCTCCCTTCTCCCACAAATGGAGAATGTAATTCCCTCCTGGCTATCCCTCTACTCAAGAAAATCCTTGCTGAGTCTATCAGGGTGTTCAGCAACCCTGTGAAAATACCTCAATGGATTCTTCTTCAACTCACAGAACTCAAAGAGTTCTCTTCTCCCTGTGCCTGTCTGCACACTGACTCAAATTCCCACCTGGAAGAGTATCTTCTCACAGATCATTCAATAGTTCTGTCCTATTGTGCACCTATGCATCTGCTCAATGCCCACCTAGCAGAGCTCTCAGAATCCTCAGTGATTCTGGCTTCTCTGAACTCACAGCAGAGTTCTCCTCAATGTACCACTGTGCATATGCTCAATGCCCACCTGGTAGAGCTTCACATAACTCCTCATAGCTTCTGTCTACAACTATGTCTCTCCTACACAGCCTTGCCTCCAAGGTGTTCAGTAACCTTGAGGTCTTCACTGAGTTGTTGATTCCACTTATTGTGCCACAACACGTCTTGGTTTGAACCCATAGAATTCAGAAATGCATCCTCTGTGCATGGCTATCAGAACCCGTAGTGTTCTGTCACACCCTCCTGGTGTGAAGCCTCAAAGACCTTCACTTGAAATCATACACCCTCCTACAAATGCAAACCTACAGTATACATCTACAACATATAAGAACACTCACAGACATTCATTCAACACAGAATACATCAGGAAAAACTGCTTCTGTTTGTATTAAAATGGAAAATGCCTGTATTTACAAGGTGTTCCTAAGCACAGCCTGTAACAAGGTCTCGACTCTTCCCTTTTTCTCTCTACACGCAGACCCTCTTCTATCCTTTCTGACTTACTATCAAAGAGATACAATTCATCTTTTTACATGAGGAGGCTCTTCGAGCTCTTCCCTCCAATCTACCTACCCTATTCAATTACATTGAATGGGCTGTCCAGTCCAGCATCTAGATCTAGATCTCAGCCTTACAAACATTAAAGGTTGATCTACCTAATGCCTGCATAAAGGCACGACTTCACATCTCACCAGCTTACAACATTTAATTACATTCAATTCAGATTTCAAATGAGGTCGCGCCTCTCTTCAGCTTTGAATGTATGCGCTCGACGTGGTTGGCTGGTTGGCTAGCTGACGTGGAGAGATGCTCCTGCATCATATAACAGTTGTAAACTCTCTGGTTGTTCCATATAGACTTCTTCTCTTAGATATCCATTTATAAAAGCTGACTTGACATCCATTTGATAGACTTTAAACTATTTATGACACGCATAGGAAAGAAACATTCTAATAGCTTCTAATCTTGCTACGGGCACAAATCTTTCATCAAAATCCATCCCTTCTATTTGAGAATATCCTTTGCATGCCAATATAGCCTTATTTATTACAATATTTCATTGCTCGTTCATCTTTTGTTTGTAGACCCATTTGGATCCTATCACGTTTTTATTTGTTGGCCTAGGAATGAGTTCCCAAGTGTCATTCTTTTCAATATGGTCCAGTTCCTCGTTCATTAATTCTAACAAATTTATGTCTTTACTGGCTTCATTAAAGTTCTTAGGTTCCACCATGGATATGAAGGCTATATGTGATTTCTTGGTGTCTTTGATTATCCTTCTCCTGGTTTTTACACCTTTGTCTTTCTCACCAATTATCTGACTTTCAAGATGATTCTTTTGAGTAATTATGGAGGAAGGATTTGATGTTGATTCTTGTCCTAACTCTTTTTGTTTGGGTGTCTCTTCTCCACCTAATTCATCATCTTCTTGTGACTCTGAGATTTTTTTTCTTTATCTTCATTATTATCATCGTCGTTTTCATCTGGTTTGGTGCTTATTCTCTGTTGATATTTTATGGGAGCTTCTTCATCAATTCAAACATCAATACAGTATAATAATTTATGAATTATTTTGTTAAAGCACATGTATCCTTTACTGTTTGCTGCATATCCTAAGAAGATACCTGCATCAACTCTACTATCAAATTTTCCCAGATGATCATCATTATTCTTGATGTAGCATTTACTTCCAAATACTTTGAAGTTCTTGATTGATGATTTTCGACCAAACCACAAATCATATGGAGTTTTATCACTATTCGGCCTTAGATGCACTTTGTTTAGAATATGAATGGTCGTGTGAACAACCTCCACCTAGAAGGTTTGTCAAATGTCCCTTTCACTCATCATATCTCTTGCCATCTGTTGAACTGATCTATTTTGGCATTCTACAACTCCATTTTGTTGAGGAGTACCTGGAATATTATATTCTCTTTTAATTCCATGGCTTAGATATTCTAGGAAGGTCTTTCACAATGCCTTCATTATTCAATTTGACAATATGATCAAAATTCATGTGTCCAAGACTTTTGTTCCATAACCAACTTTCATCAAGTTTGCTTAAATGACATTTCTCCTTATCTTCCTTCAGAAGATATACATTGTTTTCAGTTCTAACCCCTTTTGCAATCAACTCTCTTGTATTTACTGTCTTTATTTTACAATTCTTAGCAGTAGAAGTGAATTCACATCCTCTGTCACATATCTGATTGACACTAAGAAGATTTTTCTTTAAACCATCAACACATAATACATGTTGATCTTTGCTTCTTCCATTACTTAATCTTGCTAGACCTTTACCTCTAATCTTTCCTGGAGCATAATTTCCAAAGGTCACACTCCCTGATTTATTTTCTTTGAGTATTAGGAACTTACTTTTGTCACCTGTCATATGACTGGATCATCTTCTATTAATATACCAGGTGTCTATTAGTTTTTTATCTGACAACACTAATCCACACTTGTTATCTTCATTCTTCTTCCAAACCTTGACGTTTTCAGCTCTATGATTTGAATCTGGCATATAGTTTTTTAAGTGACAGTCTACAGCTTTATGTCTATAATTATGGAAAATGTAACATTCTGGTTCATTGAATAAAGGATAATAATTATTGTTATGTGTAATCTGCATCCTTTTCCTAGCCATCACATGATTTACAGTCTGTGATTGTTTGTTACTTGGCTGTCTCATTCTTTGTTGTGGAAAATATTTATTCCTTGGTTGTCTTGATTTATCATGTATAAATCTTAAATAACAATTTACGACTTTGTGGCCAAAGTTAGAGAAGTAAAAACAATATCCATAGAAAAAAACTTTGTACCTAGAAAATGGCTATCTTCTTTGAGCAGGTTGATTTCTTTGTTCTACAGATTCAGTTCTGGTATCTTTTCCTTCACTCCTCCTTGGCAGATGATTCTCTTCCTTTGTTTCTGCAGGTTCGTTGTTGTCAATGGTTGTAGCTTTTCCTTCACTCCTCCTTGTCAGTTGATTCTCTTCCTTTTTTTCTGGAGGTTTGTTGTTGTCAATGGTTGCATATTTGACAAACTTGGTGGATTCTTTATTGCTTGGCTGACCACTACTTGATCCCTCTTTATAACCCAAACTAGTTTTCAACTTTGAATTTATTTGTTGATTCAGAATGGAGGCTAATCCTTTTGAGGCTTTAATACTTCTTAGATTCTGATGATATAAGGCCTAAAATTTCTCTAGATCTTTTCTGATAGTCACTACTTCAACTTCCAATTTTTCACCTTTTGTTTTGGATTCCTTTAATTGTTGTTTGAGGATGTCTTCAATCTTGTTAGCTTCTTCTAACTTAACCTTCAACAGAGTAATTTCTTCAGATGGTTCATTTCATGTTTTCTCATACTTGAGCAGTAATTGTTTTTGTTTTCTTTTCTTTTCTTTGAGTCTATCAATATATTCAATGGAACTAACAAGTTCTCCTTGAAGATATATTATTGCTTCACAATCAACGAACTCACTTCCTGTATCTTTAGTGTTTATATATTCTAAATATATGAGCATGATATCATTTATTTTATCTTCAATAGAAGAGTCACTACTTTCATCATCTGAGGGATCATCATCATTGTTTACACAAAGGATTTTCTTCTTAAAATTATTATCTTTAGAGATCTTCTTTTGTTTGTGCTTCTCTTCATCGTCATATGTTTGATCCTTTCTTTTGTGAGGACACTTAGATGCAAAATGAACTATCTTACCATAGTTGAAACATTTGAAGGGTAGTTTACCTTTGTATTTTCCCGATCCTTTCTTCAGTCTTCTCACAAAAGTTTCTTCAATCTCATCTATATTGGAGTTTGTGTTTTTCTCTACTTTAAAAGATGCCTCCCTTGTAGTGAATTTATCTTTGGTGATTCTCATTTCATAAGAAGTTAGGGTTCCAAGAAGTTGATCTAGTGTCAATGTTTTGAGATCAACTATTTACTCTATAGAAGATACCTTTGATTTAAATCTATCCGGAAGAGATCTTAATATTTTTTGTATTAGAAAAGATTCATCTATCATTTCACCTAGGCTTTTCATAGTGTTGACAAGTTCTTCTATATGTAAGAAGTGATTACTGATAGTTTTTTCTTCATCCATCTTTAACTACTCAAATTTCATTATGTCAGTCTGAAGTTTTGTGTCTTTCACCTTTTCATTACCTTCATAACTACTTATCATCTTGTCCCACATAACTTTTGCTGAATCACATTGCATGACTTTGACAAACTCAGCTTCAACAAGTCCACTGAGGATGAAATTCATTGCTTTTGCATTAAATCTAAACTCCATCTTATCATCTTTTGAGGCCAAGACTACAGGCTTCACATATCCCGTTTCAATGACATCCCAAACATCAACACGCAAAGACATTAAATGTGTTCTCATTCTTATTTTCCATAAGGAAAAGTTTGTTCCATCAAACAAGGGGGGTCTATTAGTTGAGCTTCCATCATGACTAGTCATGTTCAAGCTTATGGATCTACCTTTTATCAAAGGCATTGGCTCTGATACCAATTGTTGGAAATATAAATGAGAGGGGGGGGGGTGAATCAGTTATGTATATAAGCTTGAAACTTTTCCCTTTTTTTGATTCTTTCTAGAATATTATTTAATGTCTTGCTGATATCTTAACATGTATAGATATACAATGATCAATCACATAGAATACACAGAGACATTGATTTTCTTGAGGAAACCCATAAAGGGTGAAAACCTCTTCTTCTTAGGATGTCAATCAAGCTCCAAATTTCATGTACATCACAATCTTTGAGCTCCAACACAAATATGAGACTACAACCTTTGAGAGCAAGCTACAACTTGCAAAGAGCACCAACTCTCATATTTATCTAGCACCAACTAGATGGAAGCACCAACTCCCAGGTTTCTCTAGCACCCACTAGATGGAAGCACCAACTCCCAGAATATCTTATAGCACCAACTAGAATTTAGAGTACTGCAATGCTCCCTAGCACCACCCTACCACCCTGAATGAATCTTACAAAAAATTACTTACTTTCTCTATCTCTGATATGGTATGTTACAACTCCATGTCTCCTCTGCCTTCTTTAGCTTCTATACTTTGTTCTGCTTCTTCATCATTCAACTTCTATGCTCTGCTCTTTTTTCTCCTACACTCAACACTTCCTATTGTTCAACTTCTCTTCTGCCTTTTATGCTATGTGTTGCCTCTGCATCATATTCACTGTGCCATGGATCTCCCCTTATGATTATGCATTGTGTCTCATCCTCCCCACATGAATCACACTCTGAGAGACACTGCGCCTCTTCTCTATTCTGCATGTCTTTCACACGTCAAGTCGTATGCCTGATCATCATATGAACTCTTCATCTTCTTTGGCCATTATTCAAGGTTCTTTGGCTTCTGTGGTAGTTATCCTGAGAATCTTTCGCTTCTCTGTCATTTGAAATTATTCATCTTCTCTGGCAGTTACAACCAGCCATTTTTTGGCTTCTTTGGCTTCTAAGTCCCTTCCTTCATGTGACCTCTAGAAGTTACCATACCTATATTCAAAAGGCACTTCACGTTCTTGGTCTAGTGAGAACTAGCTCCCTATTTTCCGATCTGACCTTGGGTGATTAAATTCACATGACCATGTGATTGCGGGCATGAGCTCTCTTCTTGTTAGCCCCCTGTCTCATGTGATGTCGGGCTACATCCTTGCGTAAGTGAAAAATTTCGGGCGTGTCAAACAATGGTTTGGGATTAACCTATTTTCTCCCCGCAATCTATGTCGAGCTGCCACATACCCCTTCTCCGATACCATGGTTTCAATTGTGTCTTGCACTCAAAAAATTAACTTCTGAGAAAATTATAATCTTGCAATAAAGCATGATCGTCGATTTCGCGGTCTCTGACAGATTCCCTTGATCAATGGCTCCAATCTATTGTATTTTCCTACCTTCTTTCCCCCGTTCATGAATGATCCTTAGTCTCAATGACCAAGTGACATGTGGCCCTCCAAACCAACGAACAAGATCAATTTCTCCTTTCAGGCTTTGGGGGTATCAGTTCTCAAATTCCTCTTTCTCTCGGAGCATTTCACCTGGATTCCATGATCTAATGACGCGTGATCTTTTCGAATCAATGGTCACAATACCTTCAGGTATTCAGGGTTCGAAAATGTCAAATTTCCAACCCTTCAACCTTCTTTTTATTTTTCTAGGATTTGACAATCCACTGACGCGTTTCCATTTCGGATCAACGGTCATGATCCTTTCACGTATTTAGTGTTTGAAAATCTCAACTTTCTAACCTTTCAACCTTCCTTTTCTTTTTCCCGGAGTGGAAAATCCACTAACACGTGTCCCTTTCAGATCAATGATCGTGATCCTTTCACGTCTATGGACTTTAGGATTCTCAAGTCTCAACTAGAAATACTTGAAGTGAAATTTCTCCGAAATATCAGATCAGCTGACACGTACTCCCCTTGATGATCAACGATCAAGATTTGTCTTCAGTGATTTTCACATTCTCCCCATCCACAAAATTTTGAAGTTGTGGATCTCATGCCACCGATCGTCCTCGACAATGGACGACCCCAAACCACTTCGAGACTTTAGAAATTTGGGCAAGTACTGGTGTTAAATATCCCAAAGTAAAACTCTTGGAGTGACATCACTTGATGAAGTGTCATAAGCCTAGTAGCTACCACATGTCACTCGGATTTGTGATTTGCATGTACCTGAAATTTCGAATGAACTTGACACTTTTCATTGTCTCATTGCACCATGTGTCCTTGATGACATAGTATTGCTAACATGGATCCTCATTTACTTTGGGACTTCATCCCTCGGGACTTTGGGTATTTTGACTTTTCAAGTCAGAAATTCTTCTGAAGTGAGAATCCAAGAACAATAACCTCCTCACAACTTTTAGACCCAAACTAAATGTTGTTTGTTGATCATGTTCTTAGATTGATGACTTGATATTTCTATGATGCTTCTTTTCTATCTTATCATGTCCTTCCACTTAAATCAATCCGACAGCTGACATAAATTTGGATGATCGAATTCTCAATCGTTTTTCCCCACTTATCCTATCCTTCCATTAATTCAATCCGACGGTTGTTGGTCCTCTAGATTGGTGATCCAACGACCAGTGTCACTCTTCCTCTTGAGATTTTTATCTCTCCAACTTATAAGGTTTTCTAAGTGTTCATGGGTATTGACCTTTTCTCCACGTACGAGTTTGTTTCTTGGACCTCATATATACTTCTAGAAACCACTATGTCTTCTGATCTTTCTCATCTTTTGCGCTCTCTAGGTTTGGTTCGCTATTGTTCTTTCCATAAATGAAAATCACATTCTTCTTGTAAACATGCAAAAAGTATCATGATGAGAGGAGAAGAGGAAGAAGTGTTGGCATACATCATGATCACTCCCCAAGGAATTCCACTAGGAGATCACACAGTAGTTCAAGTCCATTCCCTGTCAGGAAGAATAAGAGGAGGTCTGGGGTGGATGAGCTACAAGGAGAAATGAAAAAAGTCAAGCCTCCTACATTTGATGGTGAGAACAAGAAGGATGAAGATGGAGAGACATGGGTGTTATGCATGAGGAAGTATTTTCAATTGCATAATTACTCTTCACATGTAGAAGGAATAATTTCCATCTATGATCTCAAGGGAAAGGCATGCATGTGGTGGGACCAATTTGTGTAGGTGCAACACATTAATGGGAAAAATGTTACTAGGAAGGAATTCAAGAGGTATTTTCAAAATAAATACTTGACTAAGAGATACTATGACAAGAAAATGAAGGAGTTCTTTGAACTCAAGCTTGGAAGTATGACCATAGATGAATATGAAAGAAGGTTTTTAGAACTGCTAAAGTATGTTTCTTTCATCAAGAAATATCCCATTAATATTCATAGGTATTTGAGTGGGATTCCATCCTTTATCAGTGGCAAGATACAATATGATGATCCCAAAAAATTGGAGGAGACCATAAGGCAAGCTAAATTCCTTTATGATCAACATAAAGGAAGGCCAATTTTCCAAAAATCTTAGGAAGACAAGAAGAAAAACAAGATGGAACAAAGGAAAAAGGGAACTAAGACGCCATTATTTAGAAATAATCCTCAAGGGAAACCAATTTCCATAGAACCCATAATGATTGAGACATGGGGGAAAAGACCAAGGTATCCACCTATTCCATGTTGGGGTTGTGGGGGTGATCATATGTATAGAGAATTCCCTCATAGAGGTGAAAGAGTGAGGATTGTTCATAATGTACAACAAGATGATACAGTGGAGGGCATGGGAAAAAATGTACCTGGGATCTATGCAACCATGGACAACAAGAAAGATGAGTTTTAGTCACATATCACTGAAGTGGAAGGTAAGATCAACAACCAAACCATTGTTGTTTTAATTGATTCAAGAGCTAGTCATAGTTATATAGATCCTAAGATGTTGGAAAGATTGCATTTAGCACGAAGAAATCTTGGAAAATCTTGGTTGGTATAGCTGGCTACTAGAGCTAGAAGAAAAATTAATGAGATGGTTAAGGCATGTCCAATGGACATGAATGGACTGAGCACCAGGGTAGATTTGAACCTCTTAACTTTAGGTTCCTATGACTATCTAGTTAGTATGGATTGGTTGGAAAAACATCGTTCTATCCTAGATTGTTATAATAAGGAATTTACTTGTTCTAATGAGGAAGGGAACCTAAGGACAGTACATGGAATTCCCAAAAGAGTAATCGTCTGAGAAATTTCAGCATTGCAGCTAAAGAAAAGTTACAAAAAAGGGTTGCAAATATTTGCAACAAATATAGAAGAGACACCTAAAGGTAAGGTGTCAAATATTAAAAATGATGCATTCCTAAAAGAGTTTGAATATGTATTTAAATAAATACTAGGATTACCCCCTGAAAGAGACATTTATTTCTCCATCAATCTAATGCCTCGAGAAACCCTAGTATCCAAGATCCCTTACAGGATGAGTACAACAGAATTGAAGGAAATGACAATGCAACTTGAAGAGCTTATGAAGAAGGGATATAGACACCCAAGTGTGTCACCTTGGGGTGCCCCAGTATTATTTGCGAAGAAAAAAGATTGGACATTGATACTTTTCATTGATTTCAGGAAGTTCAACAACTTAACTGTGAAGAATAAGTATCCTTTGCCAACGATCAATGACCTATTTGATTAGTTGAAAGATGCAAAAATATTCTCCAATATTGATCTCAAGTCAAGTTATAATCAAGTAAGAATTAAAGAACAAGACATAAGAAAGACTACGTTCAGAACAAGGTATGGGCATTATGAGTTCATAGTGGTGTCATTTGGATTATCAAATGAACCAACTGTCTTCATGTGTTTAATGAATGGTATTTTCAGAGAATACTTAGATAAGTTTGTCATTGTATTTATAGATGGCATTCTTATCTATTCTAAGTCAGAGGAAGAGCATGAACATCACTTGAGGATGGTATTACAAGTATTAAGGGAGCATTAGTTGTATTCCAAATTGAGCAAGTGCTCATTTTATCAGAAGCAAAATCATTATTTGGGACATATCATTTCAGAGGAAGGGATATCAATGGATCTTGAAAATATTGAGGCCATTAGAGGATGGTCATCACCAAAGAATGTGACAGAGGTCAGATCATTCATGGGCCTTGCAAGCTACTATAGGATATTTATTGAAGGATTATCAAATATTTCACACCCGATCACTTCCTTGCAAAAGAAGGGGGTGAAATTCCAGTGGACATTGGATTGTGAAAATATTTTCAAACACTTGAAACATTTATTAACAAGTGCTCCAATACTAGGGATTATTGATCCAAATGAATACTTCATTGTATGCATTGGTGCATGTAAATAAGGGTTGGGTGGAGTCCTAAGTCAAAATGGATATGTGGTATGCTATGAATCAAGGAAGTTGAAGGAGAGTGAAAGACAATATGCTACTCATGATTTGGAGTTGGCAGCCATAGTGTATGCCTTGAAGTTGTGGAGGCACTACCTCATGGGGAAAAGGTTCAATTGAGGATAGACCATAATGGTTTGAAATATTTATTTGGACAACCAACTCTAAATGCTAGGAAAAGCAAGTGGTTAGAATTTCTTAGTGAATATGACTTTGATATAAAGCATATCAAAGGGAAAGAGAACAGGGTGGTTGATGCAATTAACAAAAGGGTGCATGAGTTGCATGCTACAAACATTATCATGTACCAATCTGATTTGAAAGATAGAATCTTAGAGGATGCAAAATAATACTTGCAATACATGGAAATAATAACAAAATTACAAAAAGGTAGTTTGCAACAGAAAATTAAAGACTATAAGCTAGAAAATGATCAAATTCTCATGTTCAGGGGCATAATTTATGTACCAAATTCCGAGGTGTTAGAACCTTCATTTTTTCATTTAGAGTTAGTCCTATATGAGTCATAGTTCATGCATCAAATCATGTAAGGACAGTGAATGAATAAATAATGGTTCAAAATCAGCAAGTAGCGGGTCTGTCCCTTAGAGTCAAGAAAGGACGTAATGATTAGTCATGTGCGATTTGTAAAGGTCCCCTTCCCTAAATATCGATTCAGGTCAAAAAGGGGGAATTTACGTGCCAAAAATCGAGGAAAATGGTTGGGATAAAGGTCATGTTGAAAGATATGATGAATATCATCACCTAATCATGAAGCTAGAAAGGTGAAAAATCACGACACTTCTGTCATTTGTACTTTACATCTCCTATCATTTTTACTTTGCACACTTCAAAGTGTACCTATCACACGAGTTTGCTACACAAATCTTCAACCTGATTTCAAAATTCTTGTCACCATGGATTTATCGTCCTCTTCCATGATTTTTCTCCTTATCCGTTGAAGTATAAATATTAGTCACCCTACATGCCTCTCTTTTACTTGCAGAATTTGTGCATTGTCCATAGTTTCTTCTACAAGCTCTGGAGCCCTTCGCTGTGTAAAATTTATTTGCCATTGGTCGTATTGTAAGTCTGTTGATTTGATTTTCCGCGTCTCCTTCAGTGTTTTCAGTTATTGCTTAAATTCTTTTGGAGTTCCATGCAAACTAGCATTTTGGATGTTATTTCTTATCGCATTCAGCCTTTTTTCTATGAAATTTCCTCTTTCCATGTCAACTTTTTCACTGCACTAAAATTTCCTGTCCCACACTGAAATTTTTCATCATACTTTTCTACCATGCCCATTTTTTTTACTGCGCCAAAATTTTCTGTCACAATTCCCTACCGTGACAAGTCTCCTAATGTTGTTTTCCATCACGTTGAGTTTCCCCACTGCATCGAAATTTTCTGTTGTGCCTTACTATCGCACCATGAACTCCTATGGCTTATTTTTGTTTGTCACAAAAACATTATGTTACTTCCTTTCTTGCAGTCTCTGCAAAGTCCGTCATTCTTATTTCCTGTGCAGAGAGGTTGTTACAACTCATTAACATGCGCGTGAGATAAATATATACTATCATCATGGTAGTGTCCCAAAGCATAAGAAAAGAGGCTAGAAGTGGCACGACCGTGAGGTACGAGCTTCAGGACCTCGATTTAATAAATGAAGACCTAAAAATCAAGGAGTATTTTGAACAAGCCAGATGTATGCACTTCTACGAAAATATCAAAGGGTATAATGTGAAGCTAGCTGAGCAGTTCACCCTAAATTTTACTGGGGTCAACATGACCATTACGGGAATCACCTTCTGAGTGACAGAGGAAACTTTTTCAACTACGAAAGAAATCCCTCCACGCAAAGAAAAATGGTTTAAAAGCATTCCTTTAGACATTTTTTTCTATATATACTTCATTAAGCCAGAATGTCTAAATCGGAAAATTGGAGCCGACCTTCCAAGCCAGTAACTCCTCAAGCCTTTCCAAAAACTTCTAAAGGTAATCAAAAGATATTTCACCTGTGAAGGTTTGAAACGGTGTACCCATATCACATCAAGTTGTTGATGCACTTCACAGGGAAAAACCCTTTTCATCTACCTTTCTTCTTGTATCAAAGCTTGGGAAAGATGGAAGACAACGTCTAGGCCAAGGCTTATCAGCCGGGGAACAATTTATCCCATTTGTCATTAATCAAGATATTAGTGGTCGAAGAATTGAGACTGTAACGTCCCCGACCACCGAGGCTGGGCCACGATACACAAGAGAACACTTTTTTTCTCTCTATGGAACATACTATAACATACCCAGCACCGAACTGAGCTATGCCACATAAATTTTTCAAACTACATGCAATTAAAATATATACACATAGAACTCTTGCAAAAATTTATATATAAAACGCAAACATAAAAATACATACTATAAATAAACAGATTCATATTGTAGTGACAATAAACATATACATGTAGCATATGCAGGAAATACCCATAAATATAAACATAGTTATAAACCATACACAGGATAAATCCATAAAAATACACACGTAAATAATTATGCAACATGTAAATTTATCACACAGTTGACACTTATCTTGGTAATAATATCACCAACTGTGTGCAGACCTTCCACAAACCTCCCAGCCTTAGAGCACACTGCTCATCACTCTCAGTAGTGGGTCACCCCTGAGCTGGGACTAAACTCCACCTGGGTAAAGGGATTCCTAACTAGGATAAACATTCATATACAACAGGAAAAAATTTGTCATAGGTGCCAACTCAAACTAACAACCTACAGTCCCTCATTCCCCACATTCTTGTCCCACCCCAGGAAGTGTGCCCCTTCTCTGCTCAACAATCCTTCGGATGATCCACTTCCTTTTTGGGCTTTAGCAATAGGCCGGACATGAAGTCTCAGAGCCCTATAGCTGCAGTTTAGAACCTTCAGGAAATCAATTACAAACAATTCTCTTACCCAGAGAGGAATTTCTCACGGGCCTAACAACCCGCCTCTTCAATATCCCACGGGCCTAACAACCCTCTTCTTCAGTCCAACTCCCAAGCTAAACCGCTACACAAACAAGTATGGCTATGGATATAGGTTCAGGTACAATGATGAAGGTACATAGGATATCTCAATGGATTTGTGAATGCTCATGGATGATTGACTGAATGATGGAAGGAAGAATCCATGGAAAATGAACTAAGTCCCAACAATATGCACGCATGTCCCTAACTTGACACTTGTCATGTTGGGAGCTACTTTGGCCCACTTGTCCCCATCTTTATAACTTAGGATAAAATAATTGTCCATACCTTATAATTTAAGAAATATTAATATAATATTCATTTTTTTTCTTAAGCTCCCTATCTTATCCCTTTTCCTTAACATTTAACCCCCACCCTTTCCCTAACTAGTGGAGTTTAGTCCCCCATACTCTTTTATTGTGGTCGGTCTGTGCACAACGATGTATTTTATATTAATGATAGGACATATACATAAATAGGCACACTAGCCTTTAACATATAGGCTCTCCATACTGATTCAAAACATAAGCATCCTAGCTTATAATAGTTGTCTCACCAACCTATAAAACACCTCATATACATAAAGGCTCCCTGGCCTCAAAATTGCGTGCACTTAAGTTGTTGCACGTGGTATCCTGGAATGTGCACACTTCCTCATTTTGTTGCGCAGTAATGCACACACTATGCCATGAAAGGTGCATACAAAAATTATATCAAACATATCACCAAATTAGGTACATTTTCATTTACATTACAATTGGGTTCGTCCTAGGGATATTACAATCCCCTCCCCTTATTTATGCATTGTCCTCAGTGCATTATGTACTCATACACAAAACAAATTCAAAAATCCTCAAAACAATGTCGGCATTCTGCCCGCATTGCATCCTCATGCTCCCAAGTAGCATCCTCAGGACCGTACCAGGTCCATTGGACCTTTACAAGCCTTATGGCTCGATTCCAGAGTTGTTTCATTTTCCGGTCTAGAATGCGTACCAGATGCACTTGTAAAGTGCCTTCTTGCTCCACTTGAATCACATTCCTATCAATAACATGATTATAAATAGGTATATATTTATTGAGCAAT